>CEMH01202507.1:0-10872 GCA_001179725.1 Macrocystidia cucumis | reverse complement strand
CTCCCCCATTTTTCAGCTTTTACCCACTTTTCCCAGTGCCGCTCGATTCGTCGAGAGAGGTGAACCTCGACGTTAGCCATCTATCAGGTCTGAACCTGAGCGAAGGAGAATACGCCCCGGATATACTGATCCTTCCAAGCAAACTTAAACAATTCGCAAAAGTGAGTGACATTGCGTCGTCTTCATTCTTGATCACACTGACCAATTTTAATGTTCCTTTTCTTCAAGCCGGTGTACAGCACAATTGCCGTCAACCCATCTATCCTCGCGAAAGGCACTTATTGCTCGTTCGAGGTGGGGCCCATGTCGGGGGGCAAGTTGAAGGATAGAGTAAAGGTAGACTTTGTGAAGCTCGAAAGTTGAACTCTTGGTCTTCGTTGCGGTTTGGCTTTTTCTCTCTCTCGATGTTGTGCTGCATTCTCAATCAGTCACTTGGTCACAATCATGGAGGTCCGAGCTTCGGAGGAAATCGACGACGGGTCAGCTGTGAGGAGATAAGATGAGGCTCTCGGGGTCATCAACCGGGATTGGAAACTCAGGAGAAGCCTTGTTACATCAGACGCTCATCCAAGTTGCACAAAACGGATAAAACAACTTCAGGCAGTCAGTGTTTCAAGTACTAGAGTGGGCCTGCTTTTCCAACCCTAGGATTTTTTTGCCTTGTTGAATACTCTCACTGAGATCAAGGTCCTCCCTTTCAATCCGAACCCAGGGAGGGCGACGCTATTATTCACGGCCCACGACCTGCTTTGTCGGTCGAGCAAGAAGCGCTGTCACCTTACGCGGATAAGAAAGCGACCTGGGGAATTGCAACCTGTCAACAAATACGCTTGCGAAGCTTCACCAGTTCACCCCAATCATCAGTCCTTTGTTCAATCTTCTCCGGTCCTGTCTTTGGCGGCTCTGGTGGTTCAAAACAGCTTCAAGAAATGACAAACAAAAAGAGACTGACTTGTATGTGGACACTGTTTAAACCAGCCTATAAAGAGTCTGAATAGTAGACCGGTGATCAATCCCCTTGAAATGTAAACCGTGCGGCGTCGTACAGACCTCCTGTACGTATTGTTCTATCCTTACGACCTGCGCACCTGACCGCGTGTCGTTTCGGCCTGTCTGTAGGCTGACACGGGCTCGTAGATACGTTAGGTTGACAATTAGGCGCACAACTTCACTCTCATCTAGATTTTGTTCCTTGGCTTGCTGAATACTGACGTGATATTCCAATGCTCCGAGTTCCCGCCGTTCATATCTATCGCAATATTCATCTACCCCCACGCGGCGCAATTTCGCTGATTCGAGAGGAACTCCTCCGGTCAGAAAACCGTGTGGACTACGATGACGTTCTATCCGTCTGTCCCCTTGTGGCTAGGCTCTGAATGGTTACCGTTCAATGTTGGGATTGGTTGGGCCAAACGAGTTTTCGCGGAAAACGGGAAACAAATTGGGATCTCTTTCCAGCCAGAAGTAGCTAAACCCATGCCCTTCATCGAACCGTGAGTTTCTACCCAGAACAGAACGCACAGAATCACTGACCTCGGACCTTCTAAAGAGGATTGTTGATTAACGAGTAGACGGTCTTGCTCGCCTTGTGGGACGTCCGCACCCACGTTTCGGTACTACGCAGTCCGTAGTACGAACACTCTTGCCCATGCCGACATTTGACTGTGTGGTCTCTGCTTATGAACGCCCCGACTGCATCGCGCTAAAATTTTGGAATTTGCACAGCAGTATGGAGGTGGAAACACCTACCGAGGCCGTGTGTTTTGAAATGGTATAGGGCCAAGCCAACCTTCAGGTCTCTGTCGAAAAGTCCGAACGCATCGTTTTCTATAAAGCTGGTCAATTTTTGAGACGAGAGAACAGCACCACACGCCTACAAGTCTCCGCAGTTTCTAAATGCTTGTTCTCGGATCCCTCGCCCTCGTCGCCTTCAGCTTTGCCTCCGTGGTGACTGCTGCTCCGCAGAAGCGAGCGTTCGGAGACCTCGTCGACCAGTTCCAGGACCTCGGGAAAGTCATTCGAACTTTTGATTCCCTCATCGTTGCTTTTCCTTCAACAGGTGGGACTATTGAACAAGCGCGGGTGAGCAACCGAGTCTTCCTCGTCTGTCTTTCGCGGTCTTGAACGTTTTCCAGGAAATTGAGCAGTACTCTGGTAACTACATCCAGGCCTTGATCAAAATCACACAGACCGCAACTGTAAGCTGAATCTGATGTATTCCACATGCCCGATAGCTGAAACAGCCACAGGAAACCGGAAAACATACCGACCAACAAGGGGAAATCGTCTATCAAATCTTGCAACAGAGTTACCCCCTTGCTACCGGTTTATTCCAGCACATCATTGAGAAACATGACCCAATTTCTGGCAAGTTCCATTAGTGTAATTCTTTTCATCGACATTGACGCGCGCGATAGTTTTTCCAGGCGCGACAGAGCGAATCGAGGATTTCCTTCAAAGGCTGCAAGGGTACACCAGGACATTTTCCCAGCTCCTCATTGACAACGCCCCTGTATGTTGTGCCAGGCGCGAATGAACAACACAGAACTGACTTTCCCCAATCGCAGGCCAAGTACGTTGAACCGGAATCCGAGATCCGTAAGATGGTCGACGACGCGCTCACTGCTGCGATCGAGGCGTACGCTTGAAATATGCCAGCATAGGGATTTGAGGACGAAGAGGTCCTTGGAATTGAGCCAACTTTGTACAAACTTCTGCTTGAATGATGAAATATACGTTTTCCTCAACACCTAGTGAGGCTTACCGTCGGCCACAGCACATGGATTGTGCGTGGAAGCTGATGATTTTTGGGACCATCCCGAGTTCATCGATCGTCGAGCGGCCTTGCAGCCAAGTGTGGTCACTACAGTTCGTCGATGTTAACGTGCAATGCTGGGGGTCGCCCATAGCTGATCATACAAAGTACTATTTGAACTCAAAAAATAGTGTGAGGAGCTAACTCAATCCACCAAACGAGAGTGGGAGAAATAAATAAAAAAAAGGCGCAAAAACTAAATCAAAAAATCGAAGAAATATATATATGATGAATCAGTGGTCAATCTCGAAAAAGACGAAAAAGAAAGGACGAAAGGTAAGTGGAGAGGTAGAAAGGGTTTAATAACAGCTTCAAAAAAAATATGTCGATAAGTAGGGAGAACCTAACGGGAATCAGTGAACGATGGGGAAAAAAAACTACAAGAACCCGCTCTCCTGCAACAACCTCGCCATCTTTTCGTCTTCACGTTCTCTGGGTTCTCTCTCTAAGCTGAGAGTCCAGAAACGTTCGCTCAAAGCACGAGCATCGGGGTCTTGAGTCAAGGCCTCATCGATGTACGCCTGTATTGAAGGGATAATCTGCAAGTTGAAAGGCTGCGCTTGCCATCGCTTGATATCATTGATCACTTCCGACGCTTTCTGACGTTTGCGGAAGTTGACGAGGTTCCCTGGCGGGAGCATGTCTGGATTACCGTCCTGGATGAATTGCAATGTCGACAGGAAAATCCCTATTGGTTCGAGTGGTCAATGAACGACGTCCACAACCACAGCAGTCATGAACTACGAACCAATGAAGGGAACACAAGGTGGAGTGACCGAAGCCATCAATTGGCGATACTTGGTGAAATTCTTGTTGCTGTCGATCGTCATCTCACAGGCTCCAAACTGCGCCATAAACCGTTGATTTACTTGTTCCCAAGTCCGTTTGAGGCGGCGAATCGGAGGGGTATTGAGACCAGAAGTGATGGCGATCATGGTTGAAAAGTTGTTCAACGTTCGGCAACGCTGTATAAATTAAATAAGTGAGGTGACTCTGTACAACATTGTGAAAGAGTAGGGCTTACATCGGCAACGCTGATGAGGTGCTTGACAGCTGCTGCTCGCCTGCGTGAGTCTTCTTTACTCAAGACGCACTCAGCCACCCAATTGGCAATCTTAAATGTGCAAAGTGAGCAACCGATCCCATAATGAGAACACTGAACCTTACCTTGTTGCTGGTCTGAATGACGACCGTGATATTATCTATAGTCTCTGTCTTCTGCTCTCTCGCACGCTGGAGGCATTCCATCGGTCTGATCTTCTGATAGAGCTGACTTTCCATGATAGTAAGCTGTCTCGCGAGCTCCAACGGTTCGATGTCCAACAGTTTGAGCTTCTTGGACGTCTTCGGCATGATTGGGGGCGGCGGGGGAGCCAATGTCGCCATCGTTTTCGGGATCGCACCTCCACCGCTTCGCTGTTAAAGGCAAGTATCAGCTTAAAGGTTCCGGGGGCCTGTAATCAATTACACGGACCGCTCTCTCAATCAAGGTAAGTAACTGCTTCGCTGCAGCTATCCGAGAGACTTCCTCCGTGGATATGAATTCCTTCATCCGATCAAGGATGTACATGTCCTCCCTCTCAAGGACATCATCGTCCACAATCATCGACCTGAAAGTGTTTATCACCCTGATGACATTTCCATCAGCCCCAAGGTGTCAGGTGAACAGAAAGGAGAACAAAACTCACCGGAACTGGATCACGCTTTGTTTATGTTTCGCCCAGTCATCAAGCTCCGCTGGAGTTAGGCCCTCCGGCGGTTGAATTCGGAACCGTGCAACCAACAGATCAAACAGTTCGTCCAACGTCGTGAAGGACTTGAAAGTCATCAAAAACGCCTTGATGAATGTAGGATCTGAACGGGGTGTCACCGTCAACATGGCAACAGGGATCATGCGTCACAAAAACTTACCTCCTTGCTCATGCGCTGTGAGACGCTCAACCAAGGCAGGGACTGTCCCACCCCGCACAGACTTGTCGGGTTCTACTAGGATCTCCGTGGGACTGTACGCCGGTTGTCGGTACCATGGTTCCACCTCAGGGACAGGCGGCGGTGGTGGAGCTGTCAAGCCTGAAGGATATTCAGCCCCTAAGACGTTGGCGAGGTTTTTTTTGAGAGGTCGTTTCTTGACTGGCTTGTTCACGAAGACTGAAACAATGGACACTTGTAGCTATGAAAAAGCGTAAAACATAAACATAAACTCACAATCGTCTTCATCAAGATGGTCGACATCACCACCATTGCCATTGCGTTCTTCTCCAAACTCGGGGGAATCGGATGCATAGACCGTCTCCTCAGTTGCAGATTCGTACTCAGGAACGCTAGCGCGTCCACTATCATTGTAGGTCACTTCTGAATCGTTGGCCATGTTCCTGTATGATGATAGATACGCCTGATCGCCTCCTGGGAGGTGGCTTTTGCTTGGTTGGCGCGCAAATGCAAAATCAATGTCCACCACTTCTTCGTCATCGTAAGAGTCCCCGATAGACCTTGGGCGTATCGCGCCTCCAAATTGGTTGTCAATGACGCTCAGCCTGGACATTCGCCATTCGATAGAGCCATTATAATCTCCCTGGGCCATCTCCGCTTGGTCGTGTCCAAGGGCTAGTATAGTATCAAGGGTTTGCTGAACGACAGCGACGTTTGCTTTCAATGAAGTCGCGATGACATCGATGTGATCGTAGATCGTGTCGCGCTCTACAACGGGCTGACCAACCTCCGGGTCTCGAACGAGTTGCGTGGCGGTGAGGAGAGCCATACTGTCGTCGTAAAGAGACTGCATTGCCGCCTCGAGCGTTCGGATATGAACCCGGGCTTTCTCCACGGTTTGAAGATATAATTCACTGGACGTGGGAACTCCATCCTCACGAATGCCGTCTATATCCACGTGCCGTGCGATGTGAATGTCCGCCACAAAGTTAAGAACGGTCGAGAGCTGACTGAGGAGGTCTTGCCCACGCAGTCGTACCTGTTCAACTGGTGACACATGGTCAGATGATAGAAATGGAATAGAGACATTAGTCAGACTCACCGGAGCTCTCATCAGAGATTCTGACAGCATGCCCAAGGGAGGTAAAAGTGGTTTGGAGGCGTGACATATAGTTGCCCAACTCTGACAAGACTTCCGCTCCAAGTACAGTTCTTGCTGGCTGTGTTTCGTCATCCAACGCGACCCAGCCGAATCCCTTCCAACCCGCAGCAGCTCCCGCTCCCACCAAGCCCAAACCAACGTTCGCAGTCGTGAATATGCCATGAAGGCGTTTGATAGGCTTAGATTGGGGGGCGTTGGGTATGGCCGTATGTTGAAGACGTTGCACTTCGAGAACGAAGGCAAGCACCGCTCTCTCGAGTTCTTCAGCGTCGACCTCGATACGGTTAAGGGTGTCTGACATTGACGAACCCGAATCATATTGCATGGCACGAGCGGATAGAACCAATCTCGATAAGGTGGCGGTGACCTTCCTTTGCGCTGGTTTTAGTGGTGATTGAGAGGACGATGAGGATGACTTTGTCGTATCCAAAGCTGGAAGCTGTCCCGAGGGCCCCGAGGACACATAGAGGAGATTGCGAACGGCTTCTACGACAAGATAAATTAAGCCGTCTAGTTTGTTGTCCTCCGCCAGTCCACGCTTTACTCCGTTCGTTTGAATGTTTTCGACAACATCCTGGATCGAGGCTTTGGCAAGAGCTGAGAATTCAGTCACAGGCGGGGGTGGGGGTGGTGCGAGTGATGTTTGAAGTGATTGCGCGAGTTTTTCAGCAGAAGTCAACTCCATCGCTGCACGGTCTTCCGGTGTCGGCGAATCGTCCCGTGCCCATTTAGACCGGCCAGTATTGTCCGCTAGACGACGTGGGTTGTCTGTCGGCTGGACGTCTGAATCATCTGAATATACGCTCAAACGCTTTTTCGACGCTCCATTTGTAGGAGGAGCAAGAAGATTGGACTTGACGGCCTCCTGCAGCGGTGGTTCGGGTCTTGTCCACTGAACGCTCCCGTCTTGCTTATTAAAGTAATACCATGATCTCCCATCGTCGGCCAGCTTCTTCACCCACGGTTCTGGCGTTCCAGAGCGGCGAGCTAGCCCAAAACCTGCTATGTCGTGACCATTTGTTCCCAAATCTATTCCACCGTTCGAAGCGAAACCAAGGCCGGCACTGGTTCCTGATCGAGAGCTGGATTGCGAGGTGAGCCCAGCCAACTCGCCGTCAGATACTTCATCCTCCATCTCTCGTGGTAGATCCAACGCTTGTTGTCCAGTTTGGGTGTTGACAAAATATATCTGGAAAGTGTAGTGAGATTTATTGAAACTCGCAGATCTCGCCACCGTCCTACCTGTCCAGTTGCGGTCACCCTTGGTACCCAGAAATCACTGGGTTGTGAAGGACCACCATGGTGACTATTGGTGTTGGAAACAGCGGAAGCGAGCATTTCACTGTCTAGCCACTCTTCATTGTCGGCTTGAGATCCTCTCATCAAGGCTGTCGACATGTCGAGCATAGCGGGATCCCCCTGATTGTCGTTGAATGAAGAATCAACTGCAGAGAAGTCCGAGCCAGAGAATGCGGCCTCTGCTTCCTCATCGGATATGACGGTGACATAATTAGAGGGAAACCAGCCACGCTCGTCTCCGAGGAGGCCATCCCACCAACCTGAAGGCTGCTGAGTGAGGACTTCTATGATGTCGTTTCGCCGAAAGGAGAGAGCGGAAGCATCTTGGGCCTGGTAGTCGTAGAGCGCGCGGCAGAAGAGAGTGGTCAACTGGTCGTCCAGGACATCCTGTTCCTGTTGTAAGGCATGGCGTTGTTGTTGCTGTTGCTGTGAGCTCGATGAAGCAGAACTATGAGAAACGAAATGATGATGATGAGATGAGTAGGTTGAAGCTGCCACTGCAGCCATAGGGAAGGGAGGAATGGGGATTTTTGGGTGAGTATAAGGAGGAGAAAGGGGGAACGGAGGGGGTTGAGAGGGACACTTCAGTCTCTCACTGATGGACACATACTTCATTAGGTAAGCACTTTTTTAATTAAATTTAAATTACAAAAAATCGTCATATATTCTGGCCTGAAATATATACCGAGTTGTAGACGTTCGAAACGAGCAGGAGTATCAGTGTATTTTATAGAATTTTTGGGAGCAAAGGTGTATATAATGTGGGGAGTTGTGACCAAGCACCGCTCATCGTCGCTTAGTACTACCATGAAGATTGTAACAACTTTTCATCAACCTTCGTCAGTTCTTTATTCCCTCAAATGTTCTCTATCAACAAGAGGTGTAGAGCATCTTGTTGTCGCAAAGATAGACAGGATTGATGTCTACTCCTTGCAACCCCACGGACTTCAGCATGAGTGCGGGGTCACAGTCTGGGGCACAGTCCTCACCGTCAAGGCCGTACCCATTCTGGTGTGCATCGCTTCAACGACTTATAATCTAACATATTCAACCTATCTCTTAGGGTTCAGAACGTTCCACTCTCATCGTGATGTTGGGCCATCCCGATCCAGAGCTGCTCTTCTTGTCGTACAAAGAGCCTGAGACAGGACTCGCGGAACTCAAAGTGAACAAGTCCCTCCCATTGTTCGAACGCGCGCCTCGTCCGGCAGAGTTTTTCAACAACGTCGTCGTTCACCCAAGTGGCTCATTGGCAATCGTCAGTTGCTATACAGGAAAGCTTAAGATCATCCAACTTTCAGCCGGCCAATACTCGCAGGATTTTGATGTCTCGTGAGACCCCCTCCCTTCATTCCCGATCTTTCACCCGTCGAATTTTGTTAAATTCTCCGTATTTTCTAGACTACCCGAACTGAACCTTTTGAATGCCGTTTTCCTCCCGCTCGAAGACGAATACGTCATCGCTTTGCTTCATTTGGATTACCAATGTCGGCTTCAGTTGCTTGCACGCGCCGTGGTGGTCGACGATTTGGAATTGACCTCCGAACCTTCGGCACTTTTGAATCCAACGATCATCTCACCAAAACATTTCCCCATACCGAATGAGAACATCCCCTTTCTGTTACCCGTCCCCCCCGTGGAAAGCCCGGCCACTGACGAGGCAAACTCTGCTGGTGGTGTTATTGTCCTTGGCGGCCGAACGATCCTATTTTACGAATTGGCCTCCCCTGAGAGCCAGACGAAACAGAAAGAGAAGAGGCGGCGACTTGAAGAGCGAAAGAAGAATGCGGAGGACGAAGCTGCAGCACAGAGGGCGCGAGCGAAGGAAAAAGAGCGGGAGGGGGTGATTCGAAGATCGAAAGCAAGCGTAACTTGGCCCTGGAGTGAAGTAACTGCGTACGCAATCGCTGAGTGGCGTGGCTGAGCTACTGCTTTAACTGACGTCCGTTCTAGTTGGTGTTCAGTGGACCCTGAAGGCGTGCGCTACCTTATCGGGGATGTCTATGGGCGACTTGCGATGCTTTCCCTCGACCAGGTTGCGACTTACGGCCTTGTGCTCATTCCCCTCGGAGAGGTTTGTGACCGCCTATACACCCACTCCGCCTAATGAGATCTCATGGTGGATGTAACAGATCTCCCCGCCAATGACTCTCACTTATCTCACATCTCAAGCTATATTCGTGGGTTCTCATTTGGGGGACAGTCTGGTTATACAGCTTTCCACGTCTTCTGTGTCCAATACAGACTCGCCAACATTACCGATGCCGCGAGGAGTGGTTACCAACCCTGTTTCCGATCTTCAATCGGACACACTCGGCCACAGCAAGACGAAAGGAAAGGGCAAAGCCACCTCCGAGGTGGAACCTTTCCAGGAAAAGGGTTATATTCTACAAACAATGGGACGGTACATCAGCGTCTTGGAGACGTTCAAGAACATCGCCCCGATCACTGATGCCGCATTGGTCGATATCGAAGGGAGCAGCCAAGTAAGAGCATCATCACTATATTCTATCAATTACTGAGCAGACTTCAGGTCGTTGTATGTTCTGGCGGGCGTAATACTGGCTCAGTGAATATCGTTAGAAACGGAGCTGACTTTGAAGAGCTTGCCTCGGCCTCGGGCCTAGCAAACGTGGTGAATATCTGGCCGTTTCGCGCATTGTTGGACGATTCGTTCGTGAATATTCTTTTCTGGCCGAAAAGCCAAGAATCTGACCTCTTTGTTCCCGTTCCGTAGCCAAGACGCTTTTATACTGGCATCCACGCTACAAGACACCCACCTTTTTGAGTTGGAGGAATCAGAGGATGCATTGTCTCTTAAGCACCTCACCGAGTTTTCGGGAAACGGACTGATCACGTCCCACCCCACCATCGCCTTTTCGAACGTCGCCAAACATGTCAAAAACGAAATCACTGGCAAATCCTCATACGTCAATTCGGCTTTTGTGGTGCAAGTCACACCGAAGATGGTCATCTTACTTGAGAAGGATATGGCCCTAGGGGAATATCTCCAGATTGCAAAATGGCAGGGAAGCTCAATAGATGGGAGCTCCTCCACTCCAGATATCGTCGCAGCTAGTGTGAACTTGACTCAGGTCTTGGTTGCCCTCAGCACGGGAAAATTGGTCATCCTCAATGTGACAGAAGAAAATGACTTCCGCGAAGTGATGTACGTTTCCCTCACATATCTGGCGGTAGGGCCTAATCTCAATCAATGGTTTAGAACAGGAGAGGTTTCCGGAGTTAGCGCAGTTTCCTGCCTTCCTGCGGACCCTTCCAAGTTCTTTACCAACATCATCGCTGTGTCATACTGGGCTAACAACATCGTGGAGATATTCGCTCTCGACCCCCGTGGGTTCCTCTCCGTGTGCAAGACCCCGCGACACAATTCGCTTGTCCGCACGCTCCGGTTATTCCAGTTCAATGGTAAAAGTGACGAGCCGTCAGAAGAGCCACACCCGTACCTTCTCCTTGGACTGGGAGACGGGTCGTTGGTTTCGTACGCGTATACGTACAAGAACAAGGTCATGCAGCTTAAAGACCAAAAAATCACCTCGCTGGGTTCTACACCTCCATGTTTCACACCTTCTATGATTGATGGGAAGCAAACGTTGTTCGCGGCTGCGAATCGGACGATGGTTTTGTCTTGGGAAAAAAGACGTCTACA
>CEMH01202505.1:0-21439 GCA_001179725.1 Macrocystidia cucumis | reverse complement strand
CGACGCAGCCGACGGTCGGACGCTCGTCTCTTCATGTACAAACGCTGCCATCTGCGTGAGCACGCAATCTTTCGCTCGCGCGCCACAAGCGCAGGTAGCAAACGTCGAGCTTAATGCGTGTAAAATGTTTGCCATTTGCGCTCGGAGATGTTGGATGTCTCCAGGCCTGCAAAAGAAACAATATGGCAAGATCAGACATTGAACCGCTTTAAAACGACGATATTAGGGTAAAGGGGGAAAGGGGAAGGGAGAAATTTGAATGAAAGAAAATAGGAAAAGGTATACGTGGATGGAGAAGCGGAAGGTAGAGAGAGAGAAAAGGGACGAAAGCGAGAAAAAAAAAAAGCAAAAAAACGTACGGGAACGACTGTGGCGTCTGTATCAACGCAGGAAGGCTATGCACCGCATTCCCATCATCCCACTCCCACCCTAAAATTACCTCTTCGTTCGCCTTCAAATCGCGCAAAGCAAACACACCAAACGTCACACAATCATCTTCGTCACCCTTTGACAGCGACGGTGGCGCCGCCCCCTTCCCCGTCCCCGCCGAGCACAGTACCGGTCGTAAAACGGCGTTCGGTCGGCATCCACTACGTACAAACCGAGCTTTGTCGCCTGTAAGGCGAGAGTCAAGGGCGACATCCAAGGGGGGTCCCATAAGGTGGACAAATGGTTTTGGCATGCCTAGGTGAGCGTAGGCGTTCAAAGGGTCGGATAGATACGTTGATGTTGGAGTGATGGTGGATGTATAAGGTGTGATGAACTGTTTTGAAGGGATGGGAGTTGTGGTGTGTACAGAATAAGAGGGGGGTAGTACCGAGGGGTTTGAATAGAGCGATAGAGCGGGGTTGGCAAATGAAGAAAGAGGGAGCGGTTGTACTACGGTGGGAGGGAGTGGTTGTGATGTATTGACGAAGACTGGCTCGATACCGGTTTGTGGAGGGGACATGGCAGTGATGCCTCGCCAATGTTGAGCTTGTCTACGAAGCTTGTCGCGGGTGTCTGGGTTTGGGATGATGTCTTTGGAAGTATGAACGTATAGCTGAGTCCATGGTTCGTCTATATCGACATGCTCGTCCTCGTTGGGCGGTGGCTGGTGTTGTATAATGGAAATTCTTCGTTTTCGCCGTGAGTTGGCGCCGCTGTTATTGTTGTGGTTGCTGCTGTTGCTGCTGCTGCCTTCGATAGCGGCCGCGCTGGTTTTACGGTGTTTCTTGTCGACTCCAGGACTGACCCTTCTTCTATGCTTCTCTGATCCTTGAGCTTCAAGGAGTTGCTTGTGCCTCAACGTCTGTAGTTTGACCGCTTTCTCCCTGTTGACCGCTCTTGGGACGCACTCCCAACATCGCCACTCTTCTGGTACCTCTCCTTCTACAATGTCAAAGCAAGCTGCATGACACCACCTTGAACAATCATCACAAGCTATTGAGAACCCATCGTCATAAGTGAAACCGCAAATACAACTGATAGAGTCGGTGGAATGGTCTTCAAGAGTGGGAATGGGGGTGGTGGTGGTGGTGGTGTTGACCGAAATTTGCTTCCTCTTCTGAGGTATGATGGGCGGGGGTTGAGCGTTTATTGGAGAAAGACCCAAGAGAGCGAATGCGGCCTCCTGGGCATCGTTGTTCATCGACGACGACGACGAGGAGAGTATGAAGAAACAAGAAGAAATTTTTGTAAAGGAAAGAAACTGGGTCGTATTTCAAAGTAAATAAAAGTCAACACTTTTTTTTCTTTTTTTTCTTCTTCCAGCATCGATACAACGATCATTCCCACTCTACGCCGTTTAAAACACCATCTTTTCGTCTTGAAAATCAAGGGGGAATGGGGGAATAAGGAGGGGATGGAAGGAGAGGGGAACTGGGGAGGGCGCGGTGGGCATGCTTAAGCGCCGGCCTGCCCTAAAGTGACCGACACTGTCACATTCTCCGTTTCCCTCGGACTTGTTTCGAACCATCACCAAGGACACCATTCCCCTTCCCCACGTGCTCTGATAGATGATACATGAAACGATGGCGTCACTTGACCCCCCAAGCCCCTATCTTGAATCGATGGATTGTAACAACCCTGTTTTCTCGAGGACAAGGAGAGGCAACGTGGCCAAAGTCGATCGTTCACCAACTTCATTTCCACTACACAAAACGAAATCCTTATCCGCAGTCGAACGACACAGTTGTATATTCTAGCCATAAACTAACGAAAAATAATCAGGGCACACCCTGTGCAGTGCGCAGTGCTTTTCCGAATTCAGATTGCGGACAGTTTTCTGAGCACCGAAACCACTTCGTGTTGACGCATCTCGCCCACTCGCACCCTCCAAATAAATCTAACTGATGAAAAGATTCTAGTGCTACGTAGACCCTCCGAGTCGTCTCCCACCTCGAGCACCCCCCCCTTCCTTTCCTCCTCCGCGCCATGAATTTTGTGCCTCCACAGGTATCCAAAAAAGGGATACCTGTAAAGGCACAAATCTCCACGGCGGCGGGTAGAGTCGTCTCAATGCCTCGTTTTGTGGCCTCGCGTCATCACTGCAACAGCGCCTGTGAAATTCTAAATCAGCCTCAAAAAACGAGTTTTCAGAAAAGAGAACTTGGTGCGAGAGAGGGAAAGGGGACGATTTGTTATGAGGCGGTGATGAACTCGATGGGTGGAATACTGAAATCATCAGTGGAACAACACCCAGTATTTATACCCTTCCCTCTCCCTTGCTATCTAACCCTGCCCTCGTCATTTCCGCCGATCCAAGGGGGGGAAATATAATAAAATAAGATAAAATAATATCCATACGAAAACCACGGGAGCAGCTGCCCAGTTCTTTACCTTGACAACCCCAACAAAACAAAAAAAAGCCTAAATGACGGTCTCAAGTTCCCAGCGCCTAAGGTTTGCTTATCTAGCTATGTATCAGGAACATCGATCTCCTTTTCTTTCGCGTGTCATTCGCGTGTCCTTCCTCCTTCCAGACCGATACACACTCAAGTGAAAAAATATACACGCCCCAACTTTCGGTGACGTTCTTCGATCTCTCTCAAAGACCGAAAGGGAGTTGGAGAAAATTTTCAGAATAAAAATAAAATACAAATACTTCGTGCGCGCAGTCGGTGCGCAGTCAAAACAAGAATATGTACGTACTCTTGTATGTCTGATGGCCGATGAAAAAAGAGTAAAAATAATAATAAAAAGGGGAAAACCCATCCGCGTTCATCAATCGACCCGAATCCCGAAAGCGCCCGTTCCGACCCCTTCTTCATCTTCCCTCATTCGTCTCTTCCCGTCATTTTATCCGGAGGGTTTGGCGTACGACACCACCACCACCACCACCACCACCATCGCCTCGATTCCATTGAGTTAACGTGCACGCCTTTTCGTTGCACCAACCTACCAACCCAACACATGCTCGCATCGGAAGCGACGCTCCATACATCCATATTCAATTCACGATTGAATATAATTTTCTCAGCCTATCAAACACCATGACTTTTTTGTCTTTATATCACACACAGTACATCCACATACGGCGTATATATATATAAAACGATCTGAGCGCTATCACTGGCACAAGGCTAGCTGTCTAACAGGTCTCAGGCTAACGTATACATACGATCTTGATCGCGAGGAGCTAACTCAAGTAGAACGTGCGCGTGGCCACCCTACTACAGCACATACCACATTGTGTTGCAAGTGTGGTGCGCGTATACTTCGTGTTCGTTATCGTTGAGGTGACGGTGGTGGTAGTAGTAGCTGTTGTTGTCGTGTAGACTGAGCTATACAGCTTGTTCGGAAATAGATGAATACAGACGGGTGGAATGGATGGAATATAATGGAATGAATTGGAGGGGGATGTGGTAGGTAGGTATGAAGTATATAGAACTTCGTAACATCAATTGTACAGCTTTTTCGGGGCCCGAAGACTGAAAAGCCATTCAATTCTCGTTGCCGTCATGCCATAACATTGGACACGCAAAACGGACGAAAGACAAAATCGAATTTATTTTCTCATGCAAAACGCTGCCTTGATTGTTGCTCGTGTCTCCAAGATCATTCACAACCCGTTGATAAACTTTTTGTAGCGTTTCTGCAAACAGCTCATTCCGAAACAGGAAGGAAAATGGAAAAAGAAAGGACAAAACAAAGAAGAGAAAAATGAATGAAAGAAAGCGTGTGAAGAAAAAGCCACACACACAACAAAAAAAGGTGGCGAACAGCAAGGCGCAAACCGCGTGCACAGAAACGAGTTTCGTGAACCAATCAACCAATCAACGCGCGGCCGATATTCGCTCCGAGCCAGCAACCAAAGCCATGCGTCTGTGCGTACATGCATGTGTGGGTGCATCCATGTGCGGAATGAAAAAACAGAACAGAAAAAGGTTGACGATTACCATAACACACGAGAACCGATTGAAATCGTGATCGTGTCCATGTTTTGATTTAGAAACAACAACTGTCTGGAAAGGAAATGGACGAGCCTTATGAGGAGCTAAATCGGTTGACTCACGATCGTCTTGTGTGGAGATTGAGGGGTTTTGAAATTTTTTCCTGACTTACACCTGTGGTCGGTAGGTGTTCTGTTCGCTCCCCAGCCATGAGTTGCGGAATAAAACGACCGAGCCCGTTCGGCGCGATACCACCATACCACCACCACGTACGCATATCCACATGGAGTTCTAGACGGGCGCGTTCCTCTCATTGATCGACTGGAAGTAGCTTTTCCTTCAAGGGCCGGTAATGGGCGGCATGTATCATGTCTTTTCATCGTGACTCACCTGGACGAGAACCGGGGAAGTTAGAGCGGATGACGTGCGTTATGTTTCTCATCATAACTTGCCTGCATGAAAGAGAGCCAGTGCTCCATCACTTCGGCCGTTTTCTGGTCAAAGGAGACCAGCGTGCGAATGATTTCGCCGATTTAACCGCAGAAAGAAAGAACATGAAACCGCATAAGGTTTGTGAGTCCGGCTGATTAGTTGAGAGTACGACGCGCGTACGCATAACCTATACCACACAGGGTAAGCGTTTCCCCGTAATAAAAAAAGAGAGTTTCCGGAGATCAAAAACATGCGAGGGGGGTTTTTCGGGAACCTTTCATAGCGCTTCCCCTTTCAGAAGGGTAAGGAACTTAGGAAGCTCTCCTGTCTTCACGCACGTGTTGGACACATATTGATCGATGATCGATGATCAGAATTGAGATAGGGAGCTCGGCTTGAAATCGTTTTTGCTAAATCAGAGTGACGCATTCTTGATGTTTTTTTTTCGTTCCTCGTGCTGCCATATTCCACGGGTCTTGCATGGACAGGAGAGGGCGATACGGGTATCAAAAACAAATCAAGAGAATAAATTCTTGTATTGAAATGCTCACCATACTTGGCGAGAAAAATAATTCAACATGAACCTCGGCAATCTTCCAACGAGATATCAATAAGTGTTCGCAGACATTCCAGAATGCCTTGGAATCACCACTGCGAGCTGGTCGGGGACAGAGTCCTCCTCCTCACGACAGGTAGACAAAACAAGTATCCCGTCACCGGCAGGTAATTCAAAGAGCCCCACCTGAAGGAAGCCCCACCAGCGACCCGAAATTAAACAGGGACACAGCGACAAAGTTAGGGCTGGCATCTTTGCTAGATGGTCGACGGGGCAACGAATTCATACATGTGACCAAAAATCGATCATGTTGCTCCTTGGGGTGAAGTCACGATCCGAAAAAATGGAGGCGACTGGCGATAGGAAAGCTCATGTCATGTAGCTCCCATTGACTGCCAGACGGGCTCTGCTTGGGGTGAAAATGTCCAAGTAGCAAACGGCCTCCAACAACAACGAGGCACGGCACCAATCAACCCATGGAGCCCAGTGACCCCAGCACCTTCATCCCTTGTTCGGAGCGTATAATCTAAGAGGAAGTCAAGTAACCAAAACTGGGATGTTTGTGGTGGGAAGCCATGATCGAGATGTCAACGCGAGTGAGTCGCGAGGTTCGGCTTGGCGAGTTTTTTAAGCGCCCGTCTACTAGATTTTCAACCAGAACGGCTGCATTCATCGTGATGCGATCACCCTCAAAGAGACAGCTGTGTTTCCAGACGAGGTTATCAAGCATAGATCATGGCTGTTGGTCCAGGTCATGTCCGCCAGAGCTTGAATCTGCAGGACGTAACGGTTCCTGTGGCTTTATGTCTCCAGGGCAAGGAGTTCTCCCCCCTGCCCGATACCGTGGGGCATCCAGATTCAAGGCCGAAGCAGAGTTCATCTCCATCAAGTACGGATGGAAGTGGGCGGTCACTGGTGTGTCGGCGAGTGGAAATTGCATCGGGTGATTGAGGGAAAAAGGGAAAAAGCCGTGTTGGGTATGACCCTGACACGCTGACAAAACCAGGGACGTCAGGGATGAAGTTGCCACGAGGGCTCCCTGACATTTTCTGCACGCCGGGCGGCACAACCAGCAGGCTTCAACGTTCCCCTCAGGCGACCTTTGTCATTTCAGCAAATTCATAACATTTAATATGTTTTCAAACTCACATTTACACAAAGTTCAAATGTTCTCGACGTCTTTCATACTTTTCTTGATCGCCTTTGATTTCTGGGCCAGAACCCAAGGACTTAGCTGGGTCTGACTCATTACAGAAGCGACAATACGGACGAAGGGGGGGATGCTGGGACTGAAATGGGAATTTCCAACAGAAGTTATTCGACATCGTCGCTTGGTTCATGCGCCGACCAGAAAGTCCCTTGAAACGCCCCTCTTTCCAATTCGCAGTCATACTTAGGCTTTTGTCGTCCAAATGCAATACATTATTGTCAAACAAACCCTTTAATGTTGCTCCCAGGTGTCAAGTCAATTGCCGATCAACAATGTCCGCTGGCTCTAATGGTTTTCCCTGGCGTATTAGAATAGAGGTTTGCAATTCGGACTTGGCTTCTTCAAGCCTCCCACCTCTTTCACCTGCTGACAGTCACTGACACTCGTCAGGAAAAATTGCGAATTGGCCATCCCCGCCAACTTGGCCCTCTCATTTAATAGACCAAGATGACCACGCCATGACATATTGTGGCGATCGGAAAGATACAGASGTCTCGCTGTATGGGGGTATACGCTGTGCTACCAGTTTGCCAGCGCATAGGCTTAGGATGCCAGAAACCACCAGCTCTGCGCCGGGGGTGCCTTCGCGGATTTCGTAGCCTGTGGGGACCGTCTTGTGAAGAGTTTGTAAATTTCAGTTTAAAGTGACGTTTCAGCAACGATAACTGGCTCAAAGTAGCAGTTTCAACCATCCTGAACATGATAGTGCCTTGATTAATGGAGGCAGTGGCGGACCTTTTTGATATGCGATTGACGGGGTAGGTCATATAGAAGCTGACAACCTAGAAGACTTGAACAGTCGAGAATTAGCCAGGGAATTATACCAATAATAATCTCCTCGATTCTCTCGATCTCAAGCCCAAAGCCACCGAAACACCCCCCTTGAGCCCTGGCATTAAAAGGGCATTACCCACCTTTCGTATTCGCGATGCATAAGCATTCCGGCGCCCACTTGTTTTCCGCCCACTCTCCTCAACCGCCCCCAACGTCCCCTCTTGAAGGGGCCAGCAGTTGTCCAAATTCGAAATGTTCTGAGCTCAGCGTACGGCTAACAATCGGTACTCCTGATCGAGAAGCCAACAAAGTCGCGAGGCTCAACACTCATCCGAAAAGCGAAGGGGCGGGAAGAGGGAAGCACAACTGATCCGACCACCATCGCCAAAAGAATGCTTGTTATCATTGTGTCCGTACATAGCTGGAGTCAGAAACGCCGGAACAAACACATTTTTTTGGGGGAAATGCTTGTTTCCAACCCCTCATCCCAATCCCGTTGGAAATTGTATACCCCCCCCCCGCAAAACGATGTGAAATGGTTCTGGACAAGCGGGTTTGTGGGGTATCCCCATCCGTGCCCTCCGGTACAATTTGGACCCCCACAAAAGAAGCCGAGAGTTAAGTCGTGATCTCGGGCTCCGTGATCAAATTGTTGGTTGGGTGCTTATGACATCGTGTTCTCTGGTCTCCCCTTTCTAATGTTTAATGGATGTGGGGTGGTTAGGGAATCGATCCGATAATTTACCGTTTCAGGGGGGTTTCTGGCGCAAGGGATAAACCATGAACGAAACCCACAGCCTCACTTCAGGTGAATAATGTGACGACACTCTTTTCCAAATTCCAAGAGCAAAAAAAAGGGAAGCCGTACAAATGATTTCTCTTCTACCCTACGAAAATTGTCCGTCCATTCACCTCAAATTTCACGCTTCGTAGCGCTTTCCGAATTGGCCTTCTTCAATCGCTTTGATTTCTATGAAAAGAGAACAAGGTTTGATAAACAACGTGAGGAGAGAATCCAGCACATAAAAAACGGGACTCACGGAGCGCGATGTGCTTCGAATGGAACCTGCACATCATCAAGTTCCCTGCTCGTGAAAAAAGAAAGGGCAAAAGGGCGGATCATCAGCGGATCGATCAACACAAACCAAAGGCACAGTATGGTAAAAAGACATTTTACGCACCAAGAATAGACCATAACCCTGGAACGCCCATGTTTCGATAAATTCCATGAATTTCACCCTCCTGGTCCAGTCCCCACATCGGCTTGAGCTTTTTGAAAGTCTCCTCACCGCATACACGACGGACCACCGCCCGTGAATCACCCACTCTGAATGGAAACGGGAGGGAAAGAAGAAAGAGGAGGGGTGAACAATGAAGAAGTAAGACGTTCCACATAATCAGTACTGAGCCACTAAAGAATGCGCATTAGAACAAGGATCTCACCCAGTCGCGAAAATCACAACGTCCGCATCCAAGCGACTTCCATCTTCAAACTTCAAGCCATTCTCGTCAAACTCCTTGATCTCACTCCCCGTTTTCAACTTGATCTTTCCGTCAACGATCAGTTGACTGGCACCAGTGTCTATTATTATTGCAGACAAAAGTGATCAACGATTAGCGGCCGGACAGCGGGTTGTATTTCATTCTTGACATACCGAGGTAATAGCCGCCTGCGTGTTGCCACGCCAACAACCCGAACCCAGTGCCTTGAATGCCGAGATTGGTTTTGAACCCTCGACGATTGAGAGCTTCCAATAATTCTCTGTGTCGCGTGCGTCAAACGAGGGTGGATAGTAATAGCAACGGTTTGAAAGGTAAGTAGTAAGGTCAGTCCAGAACAGGACGCCTATGAGGTAAAAGACGAACCGATCGGCATCCGCGACGCGTTTCGTCGACCTCTGAGCCAACCCTACGTTCATGAAATGCGGGAACGAAACGTTGAATCGATCAGCGAGGTCAGTCGGTAACGCGACCTCAGAGTACAGCCCTTAAGAGGATGAAATATCCGTCACGTCAGCGATTTGTTCCGAGAATCGTCCTCGGGGCAGAATCATACCTTCCATGATGATTTTCCATCCATTCTTCACGGTCATCACATACGTGGAGCCGCGTTGGTACATGGTTACATCTGGCGCGGCAACAGTCAGAAAAAGCACCCAAGACCAAACGAAGTTGATGGAAACTCACCGACTCCGTGCCTATAGAAGTCCTCAGAGATATCGTGGGCTGGAGTTATATCGGATGGCGTCAGTACGAGCTCAAATGAAACCCCTTGAAGGACAAACACCCACCAGAAGTGCATGCGCCAATCACAACAACTTTTTTCCCACTATGATCTGTTGCCTTTTTGTGCTGGGTGGAATGGAACATCGGTCCTTTAAACTTATCCTAGAAAGAAGAAAACGAAACATCCCGACAGGTGATGGATCAGAAGGAAGAACGACACGAGGAAAGGAGGAAACATACCGCGCCTGCAATCGCCGGAATCTTCGGCTCTCCAGCTCCTAAACCAGTGGCGAAAACGACATGGTTCACGGTGAATTCCCGTTCACGACCGTCTTCGCGTCTCACGAGGACTTTCCATTTATTCGTCTTGCTATCTTGTTGGGCGCTGACGACTGTCGCGGAAGTCCAGATGTCGAGCTCGAGCGAGTCGGCGTAGTTCTCAAGCCAGTTCGCGAGCTGTGTCGGGAGGACGATTGAGGTTGGATAAACATCATGTGCAAAACAGAGGACGAACCTTTCCTGCTGGTGGATAAACTGGCCAAGTGGGCGGGAATCTGGTGGAGAGGACGACGTCCGTCGTTAAAAATGACGAACAAGGACAAAGAAAGAAACAACGAGGCTCACGGAAGATATGGCATATGATCATACCCTGGCGAACAAAACAAAGGTAAGCTGGAGACACGACTAAACCATCCAAATGACGCATCCACTCACACACAGGGTCGTGCAGACATAAAGCATCATACCTATTCCTCCAATTATCTCCAATCCTCTTATTCTTCTCGATGATCAACGCCGAAACATCCAAATACTTCAACCTCGCTGCGACCTCCAATCCACTTTGTCCACCACCCACAATCAACACCGTCGGATCAGAATTCACATATTCCGCTGTCAATCGCCTCTGATCTGCCCATCTCTCCCGATTCGGTTCAGAGTTCCTAAGCGCGCCGATCTTCTCCGGGTGTCCTTTCAACCCTTCCAGGTTCGTGAACACCGACCACGCCTTCCATTCCCCAGTCGGCAACGGCACCAACCTCACGATCCCGAACCCGATTCCGAAGGGAGTCTCAAACGAGAAAACAGCGCTGATCCAAGCGAGATCGGGATAGAGTTGCTGTAATCCTGCATCGAGGCCTCCTTCAGCTTGAGGTTTAAGCTTAAACGAAGAGGGTTTGATGATCGGAAGTTGATCGGCGAGGAATTTGAGGATCTTGGGACGGGTGTGGAATGTCCTAAAGTCCCACGTGAGGGATAGCATATCGCGCCACCAGGAATCTTCGAGGAACAATGGTTCGAGGGTGGACGTATCGCCTGAAGCGGCTGCGCGTTCGATGGCGCTGAGCCAGTTGGAGGCAATGGAGCTTGCATCCGTTGGAGACAAGGTAGGTAAAGAGACTCCAAGGTTGGAGAGAGTGGGGAGGTTGGGAGGCGGGATATGTTCAAGACCCATTGTGTAGATGTGCAAGAAGTGTGCAAGTGTGATTGTGTATTCGAATGTTGTGTATGGTGGAGATACGCACTGACAGGGCAGATAGATGGGGAATCACCGCTACCCCACAACCAAAGTTTTTATATCCCACACGCGCCGATTCGAAGCCGGCAGTGTCATCACATGTCAAGTGCTCGTTCATGAAATTTTCAACCCCAGTTGTTGATAGACTATTCAAGAGGGCGTCGCAAAAGAGATTTTGAGGAGCCGACGGAACTCGCAATTTGATAATGATTTGCAAGTGCTGCGCTGGATTTGACGTTCGTAACCCCTTTTCTGCGCTGTCCGCGAGACCCTGATGCTATGCTGGGGGATTGGATCATGAGCACGCAACACGTAAGACGCGGGAAAGAAGGGTTCTGGGCACGCGTGGCGAAGGCTACGATTTGTCATGAAGGTTTGAATGAAATATTGCATTCTTTTGGAAGCTGCGACAAATCATTGGTGGTAATATTTTAGCCATTAGCCAGTGGAAGGGTGGTTGAATATACATCCTCGAAGAGAAATGATACAAGGCGTGGGGAAAGGGGGAGAGCGAGAGCTGAAAGAGACACAAACTTCAACAGATTCAGCTTTCACAACGAGAGGAATATTGGACAAAAACTCACTAATACAGCTCCATCTAGACAAGAGCTATACATCAGAGGGCACAAAAACGGAGATGACCTAAGACGCTCGGATCAGAATAACATTGTTTGTAGTATAGTTGAGAACCAAAAAACTCACGCTTCATGTTGAAGCTTTCCGTTTTTGTGCAGCAATGCCACTGTTTGCGGTGGGCGAGGCTCTACCACCACCACCACTAACTCCCAACTGTGGCCACTCCAGAGCAAGCCGAACCAAAAGCTTCGAGATATACCGCGCGGTAAGTCCTATTAGCCCCCCACATATACACGCCACTCCGCAAAACACGTAGACAGGGTACAACACGTCCAACACATACAACGCGAAATGGAGCGGAACCAAGAATAGTCCTCGAAAGGCGACTCCAAAGAAGACGAGGACAGGAGCGAGTATGTATGTGGCAATGGGTAGTGGCGAGAGAACGAGGATTGAGGAGAAAGCTTTGGATGCTATGATTGAAATGAGAGAGAAGAGAGAGGAAGCGAGTGAAAATGTTGAAGAGAGTGCTGAGAAGATGTATGGAAGTGCCTGCTTCAAGGCTGGCTGAGCGTTTGTGGTGACCGCGTCCATGATTCAGTGATATGACTGAGAGCGTCGAGGTGGAGGTTGGGTATAAAGCGACGAGGATGACCGTCAATAAGACTGAGGAGGAGCGCGACTTTCAAGTTGGTTGTTTGTTCGACCTTCAAATCCAAACAGTATACATCATCCAGCCTACAAATTATATTACATTACTTCTATTTACTACGATCCACTCTATGTATCTAAGTCTCTCACTTTCAAGATTGAAGTGACTTTACAAGTCAAGATCTTTCAACTTGTATCTCTCCGCGGAATGAAACCCAATATAACCAGTTCGGAATCGCTTGTAGATCTCCGAGCAACGCGCAGAGGGAGCCAGTATCTCTATCACTCGACGGTCCGCATCCACACAAGCCGACGCCAAAGCCTCAAGGGCGTCATACTTGGTGCTGGCTCCGCAACGAGCAACCAGGGACACGTAATTAACCTGTTCCCCTACTAACTCTTCCTTGTAGAATGACAGCACATCACTAGCGGACATAAATCAGCTTCGGGGCCACCCTGCCATTAGAGCGTACGACTGACTTTGTGTTGTTCAGGTATGTCATCAAGTCGGGCAGCGCTTGGATGTATTGTTGTAGCGGAATATCGCGAGGGAAGAGGAACAGTGCATATGCCTCTGAAGAGCCCGACATGGTGCGTGCGAATGCTGTATACTTCATAGCTGACGGGTTGAGCTATGAGGAGATGTTCAATATCCTGATTTCGGCCAACGAATAAAGGGAGATAAAGCACACTGACCTCCATTCCTTGAGTATCGTACTCCAACGCGAGCGAGCTGACGAAATTCAGCGCAGATGTAAGGATAATATTCGCCTCCAGCAATCCAAAATGCTGATCCATACGCAAAAGCAGGTCCGCCATATCGTCCAAAACCGGATCGCCTTGTTTCTGATTCCTGACGAATCGCGTGTTGAACTCCCTCACATGAGTAGCGTCGTTTAGAAAAGAGTCGTCAACGTAGATGAGGAAGGCCGTATATAGGCAGATAAAAATTCGAGTGGATTCGTCTTCGAGGTGAGCGTATGCGGTCGTGGACATCAACACTCCTGCGGGTAGTGGTGGTCGCAATGCGTCGTTTATGCAGTTGTATCCGAAACCCAGCGCGGCAGCCACAACCTTTTCCTCGAAAGCCACGTCGTAAGTGGCTGGGGCGTAGGGGATTGCACAGCGTTGCAAAAACGCGCGAATCGTGTCTTTGATTGGCTCCATTTCTCTCTGATTAAAACCTGGTCAATGAGGATTTTGACACCTTGAGACCGAGATATCGACCCACCTGTGGTATGATTGTGCGAACTGAAAGTTGAAAGTGATAAGAATGTGGGCTGTAAGAGGGGATGACGATGATACAAAGAGCTACCTGGGCGAGTTGGTTTTATAGGATGCTAGCGTCAACTGCAATTGCCGGGCCTGACCGGGACCACAGCCAACCACTGCTGCTGCCTTCGCAAACACTGGCGCTCCGCTGCACTTTGGCGTTCTGGTGCGGCGCCGTCGTCATCGATAACGAAACCATCACGGACTGGTGATCTACCCTTCAGAAGCCTGAATATCGGACATTCGATAAGAAAAAGAAAAAAACAGATTCGACGATGAGCCCTTGACATCAGCCAGATCCGACATGTGTGCAGGGGTGGAGCCGGGGTTTGCAAGTCCCCATACTCAGTTCGATTCAGAGAGACGAGACGGATCACTGCCCTTTTTCCTCAGGCACATTCTTCGACGTTGACTTCTTCGGCTCGTTGGACAGCAATGGTGCTGATTTGGCTGAACGAGGGAGCGGCTCGACAAACCGAGACGTACGGTAAACACAGCTTGGAGGAAGAAGAACGTTGAAAAACACCCAAGCATGATCTCGGCGAAAGACCCAACCTGCCCATCGTCAACCCCAATCACGACATCATCGGGGGGGCCAGGTTATATCAAACATGAGAATGGGTAAAAGGCTATTGACTTGGCCGGTGATGTGAATAACCTAAGCAGACCATTTGGACGTATTGATGAATCAGTTGTGATCTTCCGAGCTTCGTTTGATGACAAAGCCCTCACTCACCCACACTTATCCACCTCTAAGGAACGTCTCTCTCGCTTCGGGTTGAGAGTTCCCGGCGCGTGAGATACTGCCTTCGAGCGTTTTCCGATTTGGTCGCACCTCACGAGCAAGTTGCACAGATCTTCTGTCTTTTTCTTGGACTTCTCTTTCTTCCACTGAAGATCGGTAAACTGGTTGAAATCTTGATCATTGATTTGCGTGCCGCCCGCTGCTCGGTTGTCGTTCTGACTGCAGTGTGTCTCAAATTGTCATCGGTTTATTCGCGGAGTTTTACCCAAAAAAAACCATTTTCTGATGCGGGGCGTTCTATAAAAATGAGCAGACGCACCACCTTTCCTCGATGGAATGTCCAAAAAACACTCCGGGGTCGATCATGACTATTTGAGGAGTAACAGAGTTGGAGGATCTCAACCAAGTTAAGTCTCGAAGGTGCTGCAATTCCGTAGAATTTGTCAACTAGTCGGCCCACCGAGGTTGTCCGAGTCCCGAGGCTTTCAAACGGTGAACAGATAAAGCAGTGTGATCTTGCGTGTCGGACATGAGCTTCCGGATCAATTGGCGTCAGCAGAAAAAAAAGAATGTGACCTGGGGTTCTGAACAGAAACTTCTTCAACGCGAGTCCTGGCCTTTCGGCCTTCTCAGAAATATCCATAAGTGTTGAGCCATCTTGTAGACGAGGCAGTTTAACCTCAACCACAGGGTTCGCAAAACGAATGGTGGGTATCGTATGTAAGAGTTGTGACGGTGTCTCCGTGCGGTAGACCATGGCGAGTAAAAATGTTGTCTATCTAATGGTGGACACGGTTCTCTTGGAAAGAAAATGACTAAGCTAAACCTAGGATCTAGGTGCAGGGGTACTAACCTACCCTGGTATCTTCGCGTCACGTCGTTTGGAACTATATCACAATAGCGAGGCCATGTGTTGGATGAAAGGAGGCTGGTCCGTCTGTGATTAGAGAGTGAGACAATTTTTTAGTTACGGGCTGGATGTGGTTGCGCCGAAACCCAACCAGAAATCATAACCTCACCACACTTTGGATCCAAGTCATGTTCCTACAATACTTTCGCACCAGTCGAAGCGTTTTTCGTTCCGCTCGGCGTAACGCAGATGGAGGAAAGACAAGGGGCCTTCGGAGTCTAGCAAAAACTAGATTTAGCATTGGACGCGAGCACATTCACCACGGCGTCCGTGGCTCTAGCAGTTCGTGAATGTTGGTCCACTGTTTGACAAAGGCTTTCGGAAGGTCTTTCAGACTGCCAGGCAGTTTGGAATCGAGACTTGGTCAATCTGATCATTCCGTTTTTTGATCTGGACACTAGGAGTGCCATCGACGTTGTGGACGAGGTGTGGGCGGGCCAGTGTTTTTCCGTGGGAATGAGCGGGTTGCGCCGGCCCAACCAAAAAAGGAATAAGGGTTCTCCCTGAACCCCGCAGTCGCATCATGGTTGCTCAGCCTGTTCTTTTCCCTTGAACTATCGTCGGGACGGATCTCAAGACAGCACTGGCGCGATTCTACCTTAAAAATCACAAAAAAAAAGCAGGACTTGACAGCTGCAATGCTGACCTTGGAGTCACTGCCGATCGTTGATGTGTTGCAACTACGAGTAAGCCCATACTGTTCTTACATTGTGGACCATACCAAGCCCCTCCAGCCAGCAAATGTCATACATCACACAAACCTTTCTGTAAGAAAGCAGTTTTGGACATCTATGGCACCTTGGTTTTCGGACCGGGGATATGTTCTTTATGAGTACACGGAGCTCGACTATGAAGTGCGACCGAAGCTGCAACCCCAAATTTCTCAGTCTGACGATGTTGCGTTTCCTCACGCGCATTGCGGCGACTGGGGACCCGAACAGCGTTTTTATGCAGAGCTGGGTTTCTTCTCTGCGAGTCTTTATTGTTGCCCCACTTTTCCGTTTGAAGAACACTCATCCGAACAACGGGTATATCAGGGAAGCGTGTTCTACGCTCAAGACTCTTCGATGCATCACTTTGCGATAAAATTGGTTAAAAATGGAACGGACGAACTCTGCATCGTGAAAATGCTTCAACGCGAGCAAGACCTTTCCAACGAACATTCATTTCCTTCAATACTCCCAATCGTCGATACCCTCCCTTTCCAGGATTATTACTTTGTCGTCATGCCCCGGTATTGATATCTGTCCGAAATATTTTCCTCGACGTTGACCCCTAATTGACAACACACAGGTGGGGACTCGAGCCACACTTACCATGTTTCCGCCAAATGCACGAAATTTTTGCATTCGTTCACTCCATGTTAAAGGTGGAACTGCTCGGAATCCTTGGGTTTCTCTTACTCAAACTGAGAATAGGCCGTTGAGTTTTTACATGTACGCAAGATCGTCCATCGCGTGAGTGCAACCTTCTCGTTCTCCGGGCTCTACCAAAAAATTCTGGCAGGACATTTCTTTGCAAAATATTCTCGCCAATCAAATCGGAGTCGATCTTCCACTTGAAACCGCTATGCGAGCCCACCTACGATCACAAGGACAGCTGTTGTATGCTCTCGTTGATTTTGACATCTCCATCATGTTTCCGCGCGACGCAACACCGGCCGAGTGTCGCCTGAAATACCCACAGGCTTGGAAGGGAAAGTATGTTGGGCAAACACACGGCACAAGGCACGAAGAAGACGACTATGACCCGTTCGCTCTCGAGATAGGGACACTCGGAGTAAGCTTCTGCCAGCTTTTTTCAGGTATATACATTTGCCGTCCTATTTTCGTTTTCTGACATGAGGATCGGACAGCACCATGCCATCGATGTGCCAATGCTTGCGCCATTTCTTGACAGGATGGTGACTCGAGATATATCCAAACGGTTCACCGCCACGCAAGCCCGGGAGTTCTTTGAGAAGCAGGTCATCCCCCTGTCGACTTCGGACCAGCTACTTTCGACTTTTCGGATGCTGAACCCTGCCCAAACAAAGTCTTGTTACGAGTTCAATCGATGGAAAGGCCTCCCAGCCCCTTTCGTCAAGAAATGGTCCATGTTTCGCGAGCCTCTCGACCCTCCCGAGTTGAAACTGTTCAAGTGGATGTATCATAACAGGACGTTCCGTCCATTTGTGATCTTGTGTCGGCGGCTGCGCACGTTTCGCCTAACGAAACACCCAGATGTTCCATTTCCGTACGCATAGGTATGTGTCATGGTGGCGACGCCAGTGCAATACTTTCTGAGTGACGAGTTCAACAGTGAACGCGGCTGATCGGGAAGATATGTGCACTGTCGTGCTCAAAGGTTGTTTTCGGGGCGCGGTTTTCACCACCATTGCCTTCATTGTTCGCGTGAGATGGGGATGGGGAGGTTATGAGAGAGCGCGTGTGTATGCAAGATGAGCAGGATGAGAGGAGAAATAGTCATCATTATGGATTGGAGGCCTGCATGCTCGGATCTGGCCCGAAGCGGAGGGAGTGTGTCGCTGAAGTTAATACATGGGTGGAAAGCAATTCCACGACAAATGCACCTCTCGGATGACGCTCTGCTTCACATCCGCAGTTCAGGTAGCCGCTGAGCTGCGTGATAGAGTACAAAACCTCGCCATGTGAATTACCCCATCCGAATTCAACACAGCGGGACCGAATTTGGTTGACTTCATTGAACATCATGAGGCAAGGCGAGATAGGAAGAGTTTTAAATGGGCCATCAGGTGCGAAAGTGGGGTGAAGACGACCAGTTTTGATCAGAAATGTACGCAAGGTCGATGGTGTCTGTAACTTCCACTCCGAAAACGCTTTGGAGCAAAGAGGGCAAGACACTGCTCGACTGATGAACTTCGTATTCTTCGCATGCAAGAGCAGGAAACTTTGCATAGAAAAAGTGACCCTTCAATCCTGCCTGCGCTGGAAACCATGCCTCTGAAATGGATCGGGGACCGATCGATTGCCAATCGGGTTGAGGTCGGATCTAATCATGATTGATGGACATTGAAGGGGTCGACTTGGCGTGCGAACGAACCACCTCAACCGAGAATGGAAGTCGAAAGCATTTCAGTTGAGCTTTCAACCTCCTACGTCAGGACTCAGAGCTGTGATGGCCACTCTAGAGAGACTACCAATCGTTGATGTGGCGGAACTACAAGTAAGCTCATATATTCATGTAACTAGAATTTTCTCAAGCAGCAACAGCCAGCAAGCGTCGTACGCCAATCAGACGTTTCTGTAAACAAGCAGTTTTGGTCGTCTATAGCACCTTGGTTTTTGGAACGGGGTTATGTTCTTTATGAGTACGTGGGGGCGGTTGAGGTGCGACCGAAGCTGCAACCCCAAGTGTTTCAGTCCGAAGACGTTGCGTTTCCTCATGCGCTCTACGGCGACTGGGGGACCGAACAGCCCTTCTATGCGGAGCTGAGTTTTTTTATGCAAGTTTTACTATCACCCTTAGTTCTCGTTTCGATGATGCTCACCGAAGCTGTGGTATCGTCACTAGGGAAGCGTGTTCTACGCTCAAGACGCCTCCGCGAATCACTTTGCAATAAAATTGGTGAAAGATGGAACGGGCGAACTCCATATCGTGAAAATGCTTCAACGCGAGCGAGACCTTTCCAACGAACATTCATTTCCTTCAATACTGCCAATCGTCGACATCCTCCCTTTCAAAGATCATCACTTTGTCATCACGCCACGGTAATGACGTTGCTCGAAACAATCTCCTTCATGTTGACCTCAATCGATCATACAAAGATGGGGCTCCCACCCACACTTGCCACATTTCCGCCAAATGTTCGAAATTTTTGCATTTGTTCACTCCATGCTAAAGGTAGAATCGCTCTAAATCTTTTGATATCTCTCACTCAAGCAGAAACAACAGGCTGTCGAATTTTTGCATGAGCGCAAGGTTGTCCACTGTGTGAGTACGGTCTCATTGCTCCCTCAGCCTCATTGACGAGTCCGGCAGGACATTGACTGGCAAAATATACTTGTAAATCAAATCGGAGTCGATCTTCCACTTGAATCTGCGATGCGAGACAATCTACGGTCTCAAGGACGGCTATTGTATGCCCTTATCGACTTTGACTGTTCTGTCATGTTTCCACGCGATGCAACACCAGCCGAGTGTCGCCTGAAATACGCACGAGCTTGGAAAGGGAACTACTTCGGCCAGACACATGATACAAGGCACGGAGAGTACGACTACGACCCATTCGCTCTCGATGTAGGGACACTCGGAGTGAATTTCTGCCATCTCTTCCAGGTATATACATTATCCGCCCAACTTTCCATTTTCTGACGGGATGATGGACTAGCATCACACCATTGAGATACTAATGCTTGCGCCATTTCTTGATCGAATGGTGACTCGAGATATCTCCAAACGGTTCACTGCTACACAAGCTCGCGAATTTTTCGAGGAGCGGGTCATCCCCACTTCCACTCCTGACCAACTCCACTCAGCATTTCGGATGTTGGGTAGCGGCGAAACGAACTCTTCTTACCAGTTTGATCGATGGAAAAACCTCCCAGACGCGTTTGTGGAGAAGTGGTCCGCGTTTCGTGAGCCTCCTGAACCTACCAAGCTCAAAGTCCTCAGGTGGGTGTGTCAGAAACGGGTCCTTCGTCCAATTGTAATTTCGTGCCGGCGATTACTTGCTTTGAACTACCCCTTGTTCAACCGTTAACCAAGAACCCACATTGCTTCTCACGGAGTCACCGCCGTCACCCTCCTCGGTCCAGCTCAGGTGGAGGTAGACGGGGCATGAGAGCGCACGAAAATGTGAGATGAGCGGGATAAGGCGAGATACGGTCATCACGATGGATTGGAGGTCTGCATGCGTGAGTCTGGTGGAAAGCGGACGGAGAGGTTGAAGTCAACAATTGGATGAACAATAATTGAATCCGGCACAATACGGAGGGAGGGTAAGCGTGATGGCAATAAATAGATGAGCAAAAATTGCGCAACTAACCCACCTATTAGATTCAACCCCCCTTATAAAACGCAGTTACGTTGTACGAGAGTACAAACCTTTCTCGGTATTCATTGAACGCATTGAGGTAAGGTGAGATAAACAAGAAGTTACGGAAACGGTTTGATATGGGCTATCGGGTAAGAAAGCGGTGATCGGGATGGATGAGTGGAACGTTGAACGTTGCAACGTCGAATGTTGAACGTTGGATGCGAACAGTGGGCGTGCGATGTGGACATGAGGTGGGGGTGTGGGAACCTCGCGTAATTTTTGTGATGCATGTGACATTTGTCACTTCATTTCAAACGGGTTGGATCGTTTGCGCTGCAAGATGAATGCTAGCTAAGAACGAACTGTGGCGGGGAAAGGTTGTTTTTATTATTTCTGCCTCTTATTTAATAACGAGAGGTCGATGCCCTTGCCCAAAGAGAATCCGCTTCATGCGAACTGTGACAGGCGTGACCTACTGATGGCCTGTGGCTTGTAAATTTAACAACCCAATTCGCGCAACAGTTATCATTATTAGCAAATGCCACTCTATTTTCAACCACGATTTGTTTCGAGTCAATTCCATTTCGACCACACCCCGCCAGCTTTTATCCCGCAATTCTCACAAAAAGTGAAAATTTTTTTACAACCCAAGTTCCCTCAACTTGTATCTTTCCGTGGAATGGAAGGCGACATAAGCCGTTCGAAACTGTTTGTAGATTTGCGAGCAACGCACGGAAGAACCCAAAATCTCGGTTACTCGGCGGTCCGCGTCCCCGCACGCCATTGCCAATGCCCCAAGAGCATCATGCTTGGTGCTGTTCATGCAACGAGCGACCAAGGATACGTAGTTGACTTGCTCTCTGGCCAATTCTGCTTTGTAGAACGACAACACGTCACTGTCAATGTAGACGTATCAGCTTTGTTTTTATATCGGACAACTGTGCTGACTTACTTTAGATTGTTCACGTATGTCATTAAGTCAGGAAGTGCTTGGATATAGGTCAGCAGTGGGATGTCGCGGGGAAACACAAACAACCCATACGCTTCTGCAGAGCCGGACATGGCCCGTGCGAAGGCCGTATACTTTATCGCCAATGGATTGATCTGCAAAAACAACTACCTTTTAGCCTCTTTTGTCCGATTGCTAGCAACAGCGACAGCTCACCTCCATTCCTTGAGTATCATACTCCAAGACAAGC
>CEMH01202504.1:8210-24546 GCA_001179725.1 Macrocystidia cucumis | reverse complement strand
CAATTCGAAGACGAGGCAGCGGGGTGCGCGGGGGGCGTTGGGTTAACGCCTTGGAACCAAGTGCTCGTTCCGTAAACACCCATTGGAAGACTAGATATTTTTTAAGGAAAAGGTTGGAGCCGGGTCAGCATCTGCACTAGGAGGGAAAGGTGAGAACGAAGGCGTACTCGTCATCAGCGTCGCAGTTCTCAAATCCTGGTGAGTAGTTGGCGGGGATATTCTACGTCCACACCCCACATGGGTGATCAGCCAAAGAACGTAACAGGGAAGGTTGACACCCACCCAGAAGCAGCCCATGATGTCATAGATGTGTTGACAGTTTTGAGCTGCGTTCGGCCCTTTACAAGCACGGATACAAAATTCGTCTGCACCCATAAAGTTGGTCCACTCATGATATTGCAGACCCTGCCCGAACGTGTCTCCGAAGAGGAGACCGCCAACTGCCAGCCGACTACATTAGCTCATACTTGAAATGCAACGAAAATCCGTTCCAGCACGTACTGGGGTTTCCTTTGCCTGTCACCCCGCAAACATTTAACAATGGATACATCGGGTCCACAAAGAAGAGGGAAGAGCGCACCATCGGCACCATGACCATCCATTTCTCCACCAGCGTCGCCCGCCTGGATATTGATTTTCGTAAAATCTCCTGTTCCCGTCACCTGTACGTAATCTGGTGTTTTCAAGAAATGCACGCCCGTGAAGGTCCCATTGGGAATGACGCGGGTTCCACGACCAGCCTTAGTGCACCATGCGACTTGTTCGCGTTCGCTGTCTCCGATGGTAGAATCTGGGTTTGCTTCGAAGATCGAAGAACATGTCAACGCGGACGTTAGAATGGTGGAAGAAGTCCACTCACGTGGTCCCCAGACACAGAAATCCTGAGCCGAGCTAAAATTGGAACACGGTCGGAACTTCTCATCACAGATGGCAGAAGACGACAAACTTAAGCCAAAGGTTCTGGCACTGAGAGTTCTGGTTCGACCCAGTTCCACAGTTGTTCGTGCCGAATTGGCCGTCTTGTGATTGATTCGGGAGGGCAGTGGACAGATATCCGGTATTCCAAACCTGGTTTGTGCTTCCTCCGATGCATGCCCACATTTGAATCTGGAAAATGCAAGACGTGAGTTCATAACTCGGCTGTTGGTAGGATCAAATGCTTGACTCACCGGATTGCCAGCTATCGCGTTGCCGTCGGTAACGTCCATACATTTACCTTTGTTCGTCCAGGCGAGCCTATAGTCCCCGGTGTAAAAGAACTGCTGATTCGCGTTCGAAGGTCCACCACAGGCCCAGATTTGTAGCTTTGTGCCATCTGCGGTATTGCCGTTTGTGACATCCAAACACATGCTGCCACCAAACAAAGTGACAGAACCGCCAGAAAATACCCAGTTTTGGGCTGCTGAATTGGCGGATGAGCAAGGTTGGAGCGTGACTGCTGCGCCGTTAGTGTTCGAAGCGGCTGTCAGGCATTGAGCTAGGGGTGTATTGTGTTTAGTTGATCGTCAACGGGAAAATGGAATGAACGGACCAGTGTTGAGGCCAGGTTGAAGGAGTAGATTGCCAACATAGCTGGAAATTCTTAAGAGGACGAAATATGTGAATGACGAACGAGACTTACAAAGGGACTTGAGCCTGAGCAGAGGCTGCAAGGAGAAGAAGGCTAACGAAAGAGCGACTGAGGACCTTGGTGTGCGACATTACGGTCGTAGTACACTAGGAGTGCTGCGACGTGATTAGGAAACTCTTTTTTTTTTCTCCCGAGAATTGGAGGATGAAAGTGGGGCAAGGAATCAGAAAGACGGATGATGCATGAAGTATATATGGATGGACGCCTTGTGCTCCGCTGGCACAAGGATCAAAAGAAGAGTAGCTTTGACGCGTGTATAGGTACCAGCTGGCCGTAAGCTAACGTCAGATCGGGGGATATTTAGAGCGACCGAGTTTAACATAGAGTGCGTGCCGCCAGCGTTGCGATTTCTTGTGGTTCCGAGTGCGCTTAAGGTGGTTGCCAGAGATGAAATGATGGCTATTTATACAAGCAAGTTTTTTCGACAGATACATGGGATGATTTTCAAACGCTATGTCTACGAACAGGACCTTTCAAGAGCAGCACGAGCGAAGTAGTGAAGGTTGTGAAAAGAAGTGAGTTCAAATAAAGGGTCGTTGGATTTGTGTGGCCGGGAATAGCCGTCATCGACTTACCCACGATATTTGGGTGACGCGCGACTCGACTCATCACCGTCTGGTCCTCCTCGTACTTGTTATTCATACACAGTCCTACTACTACACCAGAAATGCCTTCATACGATAACCAACAGCCAGACATGTTTCCTTCTTCATCTCACTTTCTTTCTCCTCGAAAACAGTCCTTAAACGCTGTTAATAATCGTCGCTCAACAACATCTCTTCGTCCTTCTCCTTCATCTTCACTCGCTCATCATAATGACGACGACGGCGACAACTACGACGATGCCTCCAATGGCCAATACTCCCTTGCACACGAACTTGCAGTGGCACTCATGCCAGAACCTTCTTCAGGCGCAAAACTCCTTGCAGAAGAATTCGGTATTGAATACGACGAGGGTGCCGAAGGAATAGACGACCCACAACTGTTACAACATAATCACACAAACGAGGCAAACGCTCACAGCGACAACGATCGCTCCTCTACGCCTTCTTTTGCCGATGAGTTGCTCTTCGGCACTGCCACAGCTAACGGCGACACTCTGGCCGCCTCGGCCACGCAACAAAGTCTAGACGCCCAATTTCATGCGTCGAGGGAACCAACGGATGATGAAAGGGATGGGTTCGATCCTGCGTTTGGCGGCGGTGGCGGAATGACCAGAGATCGCCGAAAACCGCGTCGCGACCAACCAGAACAACAGGACGCGATGGAGATCCTTTCACAAAACCTCCAATCCACGGACAAGTTCCTGGCTCACCTGCGTAACCTCGACCTCGATGTCATTTCCTCACCTTCTTCATTGTCACCATCATCGTTTGCATATGCACAACAGCAACGGCAACAGTCAACACAGCACCAGCCTGCTCTTGAACGGCTCGCGTCGGATGTCCTTCGACGCATCAACGAGACAACCCGAGATCGCGAATCCCAAGTACGAGAACTCCTCGAATGTGAACGCGAGTTCCGCAAGATAGCAGGTCAAGTCGGGGGGAGTGACGTTCTAAGCCAACTCGATGAGCTTGACTCTATAGAAGATCTCCAAGAAGTTTCCTCATCATCACCATCAACAGTAAAACACGCTAACTCCCTTCACCGAAGAGATGACAGTCGTCCACACCTGGATTCGGTTCTTGAGGAGATGGAAACCCCTACCGTGACGCCACGGTCCAACAACAAAACCTCTTCCCAACAACACCGCCGCACGCGTACCCAAAGTGCTAACACCACTGATTGGGAACTTGACCTTCACCGCCAACGGTTCCCCGCAGATGGTGATGGTGATGGCTACGAAGACGACTACGACCAGGACCAGGACGGGCGATCCGACTTTGTGTCTTCCCCACTCTCCTCACCTTCCAAAGAGACTTTCTCATCCATCCCACCTCCACCACCGATCGTAGGCCCTCTCACCCCTGAGAAGACGATCGCGCAGTTGGCGCATCTGAGGTCGTTCACGACGTCATTGGTGGCTTCGCTGACGACGATATCGGAGCAGGCCCAGGTGAATGGGGCGGCTACGACAGAGGCGGGGAGGAAGATTCGGGCATTGAAGAATAAGCTGGGCGGGTGGAGGACGGAGTGGGATAGTGCGGAGAGGAGTAGAGTGAGGATTGAGAGGTGGGAGGCGGTGGGTGTGTGGGATATGAACGACAACGGTGGTGGTGATGGTGGTAGTGATGACGAGGAGGAAAGTGCAGGCGGTGCGATATCGGAAGGAAATGATAGGGATAAAGCAAAGGAGAGGAAGAGAGTGGACGGAAGAGCATTTGTGCAGGAACATCTAAGGGAGTTTGAGCTGGTGTTGGCGGATGCGGTGATGAAGACGCAGGCAATCATGGCTTCGTGATTCTCTTTCCCCCTTTCCGCCTTTCCAACTTCCACTCCTGTTCAGACTTGCTTTACTGCGATTGATTTATTTCCCTCTCTCTCAGTTGTTTTCAACAGTTGCAACATCTGTATCAGCTCACGCTCTAGGCCACATATCTACATACAGGCTATATATCCCTCTCCATATACCACCACACCCAGCCACCCGCTCTTCACATCATTTTGTTACCTAATAGACGAGTAGAATACAGGAGAACTATCGGAAACTACCAGACGAGCTTGTTTCTTTTCAACCCAGCATTCAACGTTCAACCGTTATATTTGAACCTAACAAGGCAGTAAGCGCTCTGTGGGTTGCCGACACGACCAGTTCGATGGAAACTCACCAATTCGATCTGCAAAGACGCCACCGTCTTCCGTGAGAAACCAGAAGATGGAGAACAAGGAGTTCAGAGAACAAAACCCACCTGGCATCGACAGCTTCCTTTCTGACCCTTCGTTTCGGATCGTCCAAAACCAATCCGAGCTCTTTGATCACCGTTGGCTTGTATGGATGCAACACGTCGTAGCGCACCAAGCTCGGCAACAGAGCCAAATATTTCAACGCCAACACCCGCACTTGCTGTGAGGGGTATGGAATCCAATCAGAACTCGAGCAGCTCACGAGGAGGATTGAAAAAGGAAGGGAGAAGCGGAGAAAAGTGTCCAGGTGAAAAATGCGCAAACATACAACAGAGGGCATTTCCCCGAATTTGGCGTTTTTCAACATGGCGTTGACCAAAGTGGACGCGTGTTCAGAAACAGCAGCGTTGTTCTCCTTCCCATTCACATTGGTTGTCGGCGACGAGCCCTCGTGGTTCTCAGAAGCTGCGGTCAAGAACGTTTCGATCACATTCGCACGGATCTTGGGGTCTGGAAGCTCTAGGCCACGAAGCAACAACGGGAAAAGCTACAAGCCGAGATCAGTTGATATGGAAAGGAGGATGAGAATAGTCTGTACTGAAGGGAACTGATGGGTGTAAGCGGCTCTCGGACTGAATTTGATTATCGAGGCGAGCGCAACCAGGTATGCTGTCTGCTCTCGTGGTTCTACCATGCCAGGACAAAAACTGAGAAAATTTTCAAGAAAGAGTTGACCAACGACTCACTCGATGCATCCTTGGCCCCAGCCTCGATACGCGGCAATATCCCAGTGACAAACTTTTGCGCATAGAGTATCTGTACATTCCGTCAACGCTCATATCCTTTTTCCCATGAAATGGCACACCACCTACCCGCACGACAGCGTGATTCTTCCTCGTCAATACTTCGTCTGGACTTATCAATTCCCCAACAGCACGCGCGACGTCCCATCCAATCTGCTCATCTCCAAAAGCCTCAAATAGCCTATCCGTGAAATGAATGGCGATTGGGTGTCCACGGATGATCAGCGCTTTTGATATCTGACAAACCCTCTTCATTAGATCTCGACACTGATGCAAACGAGCACGACCCATTTACTCACCCAGACCCAAGCCTCAAGAGCATATCGGCGCGCAACGACCGGCAATTTTGCGTCTCCAATCCTCCGAGGCCAAAATTGATCGAGTTTGTTGGTCAGGAAAGCAGGAACATCTTGACGCCAATCGTTGTAATGAATATCATATATCATCAATAATGATGGACATACCTGCGGCGTGTTTGTTAAGCTCAGCCGAGATGATGTGCCATGCTGAGCCTCTTTGCAGATCTGAGTCTGCTTGCTCGAGACCCCACGCCAGAAGTAGATCGAAGAATGCGTCAAGACGTGCAGCAGGTGAAATTACCTTTTCGAGAATGAAATAAAATAAAAATGAGAGTTGAAAGTAAGGATGGCAGCTGACAACAAACTTCTTTCAAAAGTGGCACAATGCCAGCAGCGAAAAGAGCCAGAAGACTGCGTTTTTCAGGGGTGGCATAGTCCTGTCAACATCCCACCGTTAACGATGAAAGTCACAAATATTAAAAGAGCACTACATTGAAAGGAAGGAGTCTGAGGTCTTTCGGTAACTTGTGCTGCCCTTCTGCGATGCCCTCAAAATCGCTGCTGGTGAATGCTTTCGACACCGCAAACGCCAGAGATTGCTGTCGCCTAGAGTATTTCGAGGTCACATCGGCACAAAATAACAGGAACACAGAGATCTCACTGTAGCGGTAAAGTGCGTACCACCAAGGTGATAATGTCCGCCGCGACCGATATAAGTCTGGGGTCAGTTGGCACTAACTTCCTTTCCTCTGCAACAAGCGCAGCATAGATAAAAAGATTATACAATCTCGACACCAGCCGGTTCATGTATTTCGGTATGTCGGGATCCCCTCTGTCAACCTTCATCGAGGTGGTTCGCATGATTGTCTTCAAAATGGAGTGCGCATATGCAGCACGTGTTTCAAATGCCTCATCATCTTCCTCTGCTGGGGTAGCTGGTACACAGACGAGGTCAAGCTTCGTCGTCAAGCGGATTATGAGGGTCTCAAATAACTCGGCTTGCGTGCACAGGGTACCCAGTGCAGCAAGAACGCGCCAAGAGTTCGTGCGCGCCGTCGCTTCGTTCCGCGGCGGGGGGACATCTGGCAGGGAGCTGAATAGTAGTGGAAGGGTTTGCTCTTCTATGTGACGAGGGGCGAAGGCCGCTATCGAAGACAGAAGGCGCAAAACAGCGTTTCTGTTGTCAAGATCAGCTTGAACACTCAGGTTTCAATGGATCTCGGACTCACCTTACGTCGTCTGATTCGCCTTCATCAGCTTCTAATATTTCGTCCGCGTGGTGGACGAGGAAGCCAAGTTCCTCGTCGGTGAGCAGCCCACTCGTCGTCACAAGGCCCTCGGCAGCTGCCAGCGCAGGGTTACGACTGGCAGAGCTCTTCAACCCCGCGCTCACTACTCCTAGGATTTCGTCCTTGTATGGTGATAGAGGTGTCTCGCCCGTATCCCCCTTTGGAGCGGAATCTTGTGCAGCCAAAATGAGTTCTGAGAGAAGGAGGAGAATCGCAGGCTGGTTAGCGTGTTCGCCGGGGTTCAGGAATAGGCGGACGAGATGCGGCACAGCTCGCGATAAGGTGTACCGAAAGACAGAACCTAACAGGCGTTATATACGTCGGCAGATGCAGATGTGGATTGCTCACGAGTAGTTTTCATAAACGCGCAAAGTATCTTGATGGCTGGCTTGGCCTGACTTTTCTCAGGCTCTTGCAACTTCGTGAGGCATTCGTCACATGCGTCTGTAGCGAGACCCTCCACCTCACTTATTTCATCTGACTCCGCGGACTCTCCCGAGTAAATGGTATTCACGAGAGCCTGGACGGTGATCAGCGCTTCGGCTTCTGTTTTTGGGTCCGTTGGTTGAAAGATCTTGTTAAATTATGAGCGCTGACAATAACAACGTGACGAGGTGATTACCTCAAGCTTCAGGGAATTCCACAACGTCCGTGCGGACTTTCTTGCAGGAGCTGCACCATAAGCTGGAATACACAGTGCCATGGTTTGCAAAGTATCTTGCTGGTCTGGAAGTTGGAAATTGGATACTCTCAAGAACGATGATGTATACCTTGGTTGCCGGCGAACCAGCAGCAAGTTTTTCAAGGAAGAGCGGAAATGCCAACAAGGCAAAAGTCGGTAGGGCGGTCAAGCATCCTCTAGATGTTGTCAAAACAAGGCAAGGGATTATTATTCTGATTTTCTAACCTTAAAGCGAGGCGTAGATCTTCTGTGCTGATGCCATAAGGGTCGTTTGGTGGGGGCTTGAAGGTGATCGGGAAATAGCAAAATGTGATGTTGAAAAAGGACTGGTGAAAACTCGTTAGCTTGCGAGCTGCCCGCCATCATTGGACTCACCTCAGTAAAGCGGGTAACATCGAACTGAGTGAGAATGATGCGGGCTATGGAAAATGCCCGGAGAAGATTTCTAGGATCTTTTTCTCCCTCCGCGAGTGCCAGGTATCCAGACAAAAATGCGTCGTTCATGGCTTTTATCGCTGCAACAAGGTATTCAGCTCGTAGTGTACAAGTATTGGGGATGGGTATGAGAAGGAAAATCGATACCTTCAATGTGTCTTTCCAAGATATTCTGGATAATTGAAAACACGAGATATCTGAACGATTGCACTAAAGCACGCATTTTGACATGGACGAACAGACTTCGATTTTCGTCAGCAACAGGTGCACAGGTTGGATAAGCCCTTACGCTTCAACGATATTTGTCGCTTCCACAGACGTGCAACTCGGCAAAGTTGTCAGAGTTACAAGACCTTTCAACGCGGGAACGATGGTCTCTGGATCTTCCAGCTTTCCACAGTAGAAAGACGTCAGCACGCGCACTAAAGAGCACATCAACGAGGATAAACTCAATCAGGGCCATTCTTCGCACCAGATTGGCGATTAAGTTTGGTTTCCGGAGACTGTGCCAACACCAAGGAGAGAAACTCGACACCTGGTAATGATTGAGACAAAAAGCTTGAAATCTAGATGAGTAGTCTGCACCCTTTGTCCGAAGAATATCGTCTTCTGAGGTGAGGTATTCTCCCAACGCTTTCACGACATCAAGCAAAGCGATTCTATCCGAGACGATGTCTGTGATCCAAAATCATAAATTTGGCTGCTTCGAAAGATGAACAAAATGCTTCATGCCTGACACCACCTGCGCAACCTCCTCATCCTTTCCAGTTGCGACCCAAGTGCGAACAAGTCTCTCTGTCGACTCCATGCTTGTGCAAGGCGAGATTAGAGCGCGTCGAGCTGTTGCGCGTGAAGGTTGTGAAGAGAGGTCATCTGCACGTGCCAGCATCTTCCAATTCACGCCGTGGGAAATAGTGACGTCGGTACAGTTCGAGTTCGCTCAAATTGAGGGGAATATGGCGGGTAATATTGCACCAAGGGGTGGAATTATCAACGACGCATATACGAGTCGACCGGTCAAACTATTGAGGAAGAAAAACCTCACCATCGCGGGGGAGTGATTAGGGTGTTGTCACACCTGTCATATATTTTCTCACGATGGAAGCGGAACGCATTGAACAAGAAAATCAACGTTGAGCAGACACCTTGATGACCTCTTGCGGTGTTCAGACATGCAGACGACTCCTTAAGCCTCCATCTACTACCATTATACCTCACTATGCTAGGCGCATTCACACTTCTCAACGTGTCAATGCGAAACGACAAACGAAAACACCCCTTCCGCCAGAACCACGCGACAAATGGAACTACAATGCAGCCTCGTTCAATGATATCCCCTCTCTAGAACAAGTCAAGTACAAGGAGGTTGAAGCACACGACTTGGAGGGCCTCACCACTCCTCCCCGCAGCGTGAAGATGCTGGTTCGGCATTTCATTGAGGACTCCCTCTATAACCCCAATTATGGGTACTTCCCAAAGCAAGCCACAATATTTGATACGCAAAACGTGTCTTTCGATTTCACCCAGCTAAGGAACTCTGTAGAGTTTCAAGAGGAGATTGGGAGGAAGTATCAGGCCTATGGTGCGGACAAGCATGACGGTCCTGGGCGTCAACTTTGGCATACTCCGACAGAGCTTTTCAAGGTAATTGAGGTTTGATCAGATCATGGGTATAGGTGGCTTATACCCTATTTAGCCCTGGTATGGACGCGCTATTGCTCAATGCCTGGTCTCCGAGTATCTCCTGAAGTACTTTCCTTACGAAGACTTCATCATCTACGAAATTGGAGCTGGAAATGGGACCTTGGCAATGAACATCCTGGATTACCTTCAAGAAGAGTATCCAGACGTGTACGAACGAACGCGGTACAACATAATTGAAATCAGCGGGAACTTGGCGAATTTGCAGAAGGTGAAGCTTTCCAAGGCCCACCCGTGTGTCAATGTCTTCCACAAGAGCATATTTCATTGGGACAAACGGGAGCCGGCACCTTGCTTCTTCGTTGCAATGGAAGTCGTTGTGAGTGAGCAGATTCTGAATCTGTTCCAAATTTTCAATTTCTGTGATAATCAGGATAATTTCGCACACGATGTTGTGCGATACGACCTCAAGACTATGAAACCGTACCAAGGCCACGTTACGATAGATGGAGATGGGGACTTTGACCTCATATATGCACCAGTAACGGATCCACTGATAAAGTCATTCCTACACATTCGCGAACAACTTGGCCATTCGTCCGCAGTCAGCCGACCACTTCAAATGTCGAGCGCATTGCGAAAACTCTACACATCATTGCCGTTTGCTCCAAACCTGTCCCCTGAGGAATACGTCCCTACTCGCTTGCTTCATCTTCTACGAACCCTTCGGACTCACTTCCCTCGTCACCGCCTCCTTCTGTCAGACTTCTCTTCGCTACCCGACACTATTCCTGGTGCCAACTCGCCTGTTGTTCAAACCCGGTTCCGGAATATCACTGTTCCTTGTACCACGCTTCTCGTTCGACAGGGTTTTTTTGACATCTTCTTTCCCACTCAATTTGAACGTCTTCGGGATATGTACGAGTACGAACTCGCCCGACCCGCACTCGTTGAATCAAAAGATGCGCTCGATGGGGAGGTGTTCTCATCCCGCTCAACACCTTTGATGACGAATTCCACCTCTCTTTCCCTGGGTGCAGGTTTCTTTTCTTCCCATCAACCGAGCAACCGGAGGTCGCCCGTCGACGGTGTAACGTCTGCTAGTGGACTGCCCGTAGGCGAACATAAATCCAGCGTGTTTACCCACTCGGAATTCCTACAAACGTACGCCGACCTCTCCAAAACTCGCCTACGTAACGGGGAAAATCCCATGCTGGACTTTTACAAGAATGTCAAGTTCCTGTTCTGACGTTCTACCACCCACGAATCGTCTTTGCGGACATTCACCAACTCCGATAGTCCTTCACGTGCGAAGGGTATACAAGTAGTAATGGAATGCCTCCCCCAATTCCTTGATCTCAAGTGTCGTTCCTGGTTTGGTCAGATACCGGCGACGGAAGTGTGGTTGGCCGAAGGTTAGGTAGATAAAAACACCCTTTCCTTTCCGCAAAACACTAGATCTGAGACTTAGATCACAGTCCTTTAATGAGGTCGAAGATTTTACCGAATGACTTCGTCCACTTCCTTGCCACAATCGCTGACAACTTGTTCTGGAGGATCCTGTTCCGGGTCAACTTGACCAAGCTAATGTCCAGCTCAGACGTAGCTCACCCAGACGTCGCCTTTCGATGTCATCATGGCGTCCATCGTTCCTAGGCCGGAATCATCAATTCATCAGTGGCGGGGCAAAACGGCGTCTTTAAAATACCTTTATCTATTGCCACATCAAATACTTCATTGTCAAAGTCCAACTTCCGAACGTCCATTTCGTGCCCTGGAATCAGATCTCGAGTTAGCAACTTGAGGGGACTGATGTAGAACTCACATTGCAGTTCCGGTCTGAGAGCGCAGTGCCTTTCCCGCATCTGTTCTACAACGACGGCAGAGTACTGGAGAATGTCGTCCAAAAAACAATTTTTTCTTCATTGTATGATACACCTACATCGATATTGACAATATTCTTATAGCCGTCATCCCACATCTTTGGAAGGAGACGAGTTATAGTTCCACTCCTCCAAGCAAAATGGTTGGAGCTGACCTCTTCTGACAGACGGGAATTTCCACAGCCCAACATGAGTATGCGAGCGGTGCGGTCTGGGACGAGTTCTCGGATGTAAGGAGCTAAATCAGCGTATGACTTGAACCAGTCAAAATCGCGTTCGATCGTTTCCCTGCATTGATGGAAAATACATTTGGCATGAGGATGTTTCGACGAATGGAGGTGGCTGCCATCAAACCCCTGGACACTGAGTACTTACTGTGCATATCTTGCGTTCCTGGCCTCAAGGATGTTGTAAATCGATGACGATGGTTTCAGAAATCAAACGTATTTACCAATAATCCTTGGAGCCATACTCCTCGTTCTTGCTTGGAAGGACGGACTTCGATGTGGACGTCATGACGCTCGTGGTGTTTTGACGCCAAACAGCACTCACTTCCTGGACACATGCAACAACAACAAAAAAAACAAGTTCTCGACGGTCGTCAAGAGATCCTCGTTGTCAGATACGCGACAACAACATGAACTGGACGACAGTGACAATAACCTACAATCAACAACAGGAAAGAAAAAAAAGATCAAGTTTCAAGTTGTAGTAATGGTAGGCTCGCCGGGCTGTTCGTCGTCCCGTGGCGTCGCGACATAGATAACAACAGACCTGTTGTCCCTCCGGTAAATTGCTCACAATGAAACACCCGATATATGTGTTGTACTCGTCTTAAATGGAGGTGGGTATGTCACTTGGACTTAGGAAATATTCCCAGCCCGCGTGGCGGTGGCATCCTGTCTGCTGTCAACCCCCATCAGAAGGTACCACCATGTATGGTTCGCAGGTCCCCACCTTCGATAATAGCCTGTGAATTCTGGAGCGGGAATCATGCAAGATTGACCCATGGAATTATTTGAAGACAAAACAAAAAAAGAGATAGTAAAACAAAGTTCACAAGTGCTTAGATCGCGGACCTGACTCACGATTTCTGATCCTGCTGTCCTTCTCTTCCTGTCAGGAAGAACGCCTCAAACCATTACTTATCGCCGGAACGGGTTCTCGAGCAGCCTTACCGGGTTGCAACCTACCACCTCATCTATCAATGATTTGACATCTCTCCACATTGGGCACACACGCGCCGCCTTTTCTCCTGTCCACTTTCGTTCTCTTCCTTCCTCGCTCTTCTTCGTTTCTTACGGTCATCTGCTTTGCGACTTTGTGAATGTTCTTCATCGCTCAATGGTACTGACACGCTCCACAAACGTATTCGATGGAGCATTGGTATATGGAGGTGAACCAGACTTGAACGAAAGGAGCACCACCCAATGGCGTTCTGAGCATGATCTACCTGGACGCCCTGGCTTCGATTTATCTGGTGCGAAACTCACTTCTTTCATTCCTCCCCTCCCAGCTTCATCCCCTACCCCACCCCCATCTGCTCAAATACTGAATGCCACGATACACGATAGGAAGTATGGCGTCTGTCCACGACACAATGGAATACGGCGCCTCCCGTACGGTGACGTACATACCACACAGCAACGTCGACCATTCATTACCCCAAGAGCCCACTGAGCTTCGTCTCAAAATCCCCCTTCCTCCTTCACCTCCCGAACAACACATTCCTTCAATCATGTACAACACCTTTGCTGTGAGGGACGAACCGACCAACGTCCGGGACACTCTTTCATCGCAACAACGCCAGGCTCAGAATCAGACCATGATGATCGTCGGCTTCTCCGTAGCAGGCGTCGTGCTTCTAGGGCTCGTTGTTTTGACCTTCTTCATCTGCCGCCGCCGCCGAAGTCGCGAACCTCCAGGTAAGCACTAGCCTCCCATCGCGCCGTCGTCAAGAGCACTCGTTGATGCTGATGTTTGATCGCGCTTCAAGTGGAGTTCGTCCTTGGCCCTCTACAAGCTATGATGCCTTTGAACAAGGAAGCATTCACTTCTCGAAACTACAGTAACCATGGGCTGTCTTTCACCACGTCTACCGAATCCCTCACTCCAATACCGCCCAAAACGCATATTCGTCGAGAAAGAACGCATTCTTCTCTCGCTTCTAGTATCACTGTCAACGACATCAGCCGTCCCATTCCCGGAACAGTCGTGATGACCAGCCGGATCGTATAGTTATGTAGTTGTCTTTAGGATAAAACCTCTCTTTTTTTAAATCCTCCATTTCTTGGTCACCGATTCCCTGTTGTACATTTCTGTACCATCACCTTGCTGTCCTGCTCTCATCTTTGCTCCGCATCGCCAGGAAGAACGTCATCTTCCTGCCACGCTCATTTTCTCATTTTCACCAAAATCATCACACGGTCCTTTTGCCAATAGCACGATCCATAAAGTACTAGCCCAATAATCCATCGATTTCTCATATCGAAGATCAAAGGAAGAAAGTCCGCCGTGTTGTCTCCAATTCCGGCTGGGGAAAACACGATGATTTATAGATAAGCTCATGGTTGCTATGGAAGTCGATTGGCAAAATTGAACTTGCCTTCCACACCCACAAGTATTCGTTTTCTTTGGGGGGTACGATAGGTTTTTGATTCTGCGAGGGCATCGCGGCTTCTGTTTCCCCATTAGGAGTATCAGGCGGGGTGTCACTCGCGTCAGCGGTGGCGGTGGTGGTGTCCATGTTCTCGTCTCCAGCAGGGTCCAAGTCAAATTCCAACCCCTTCGGTTCCTCACCAAAGTTTCTGACCGCGGGGATACCCTTCTTGAGCCACCGAAGTTTTAGTGTAAACCGAGGACCGATTTCCTGGAGCGCCACTTTCTCCGTAGACCGGAATGCATATCTGGCAGCGGGTAGGTTGGGATCAGGGGTTGTATGCGCAATTAGGAAGTATTATCGACAATACCTATGTCTGCGGAAGAATAGGAAGTCACGTTGATTGTGCAGGGTTACCACCTGACGGCCTTGAAATTCGGGAAGTGGGGGGAAGGTTGTTTGGAACATACGGCCAACAGCATGTCCCAACCGTGTCACGAACCCATTCAGCACAAGCTCTGGATGGTGTGGAGTTGCTCGTGCGTGTCCCTGGTGTTTTCCAGATTGAGCTTCAGCGTATCACTGGTAAAAAGGGGAACGAACGAATATCTGTTTCGTCAACTCTATGGAAGTCAGTTTGAAGTAAGCCGATGGACCCTCGGGTAAATGGACCAAGGTGATTGCATCTGATTTGGAAATTATTAGCGGCTGGGGAGGGAAACGAAGCATTGGGGGTGATATCATGCGCATACTTGGCTTTTTCATGTCCTCGTTAACAACACACAGGTGCTTGTACCCGCGACCAGCTGCCCACGCGGCGATTCTCCCGACTTCAAACCCCTTTCCTTTTTTGCGTCGGATGAATTCTGCTCCAGGAAACACTCCCACAAGCTCGTCGCAAAAATCAAATGTGGCTTTAGTCGCCTTTGGTGACGTCGTGATCAAGATCTTGGGTGGGAGGGTCGGATCGTCCACAGAGTTGAAGTACGAGGCAAAAGGGTCCGCTGCGATGTCCGCAGATAGTTCTTCTGCTTGTTGAGGTGTGGTGGACGTTGAGGGATCGGCGGTTAGAATCGACGGATCAAACTCGCGCATGTTGTCGAGAGTTCGTGGAACATTTTCAGCTAACCGTTTCTAACCCATCGGTGTAAGAGAGATATCGTCCCCGACACGATTCTGGGATTCGCACCTTTTTGAGCAATGGGTCGGTTGCTTCGAGTTTGGCCTGGGCGAGTCGTTTTGCAAGCTTGAGTTGTCCTTTTGCTTTCTTGGACTTGCGAGATACTTCCTCGCGCTTTAGCTTATTTTTAATAGAAGATGGCTCAAAACGAGAGGTGGACATTATGAAGAAACGGGATGGAGGACTTGGTCAATATGGACTCTTGAAATTTGTGAGGGGGCATTGATCGGGTGTACTTGTTTGTTGAAACCTTTCGTTCCAAACAAACTGAACGCCTTTGTCCATTGAAGGTGCTTGAGGAACTCCTCCCAGGCTGTCTTGGTGATCTGTTTCGAATCAACCACACAAATGACCTGAATAGCCTGATTTCTTTCGTTTTGCACCACCGAACACATTTATCCGAAACCGAGTCGTCGACACCCTAATTCACCCTCAAACCTTTTACCACCTGGCAACTTGAAACAACAGTCGGCGGTAACTTTTGCAACTGACTAGCATTCAAATCTACTGTGTTGGACGGAGAATGAACAGGATAGCAATGTCATCCGTGAGACCACTCTTCAACTGAGTGATGGGTAGGGAAATACGCCGCATCAGACTGGGATTTTGTGGCGATGACAGGGGTGGTTTATCGGAAATTAGACGCCCAGCCGAGGGCAATGCATCACTCACTCTCTCAATTTCACCGCAGCCACTCTACTGTATCTTACCCCCCTTCGACGAGTATCTGCTTTGAACTATCATCATATGAGCTTAGACCAGAATCTATTCACTCTTCACTTTCAACCAAATAAAGATGATCCTTCAGTTGTCGACCTTGTCGACCCAGCCGGAACAGCTTACTATCGGAAGCAGAGAATAACAGGCAACATATACAAAGTAGAAGTCTATGGTATGTGTTTTGGGTGTGCGAGACTCTGTCCATCATCTGATCCGCATACCGACCAGATCCAATGTCAGAATCGCTTCTTGCCACCGCAACAGGCGCTTCTGCAACGGCGAAGGTTAAGACCGTCGAACTGTGCAACCCAACCATGAAAGTAGAGCTTAAATACTCTGGGACTCTTTCCTTTCGGTGGTCTTTTCATTGGGAAGCGTAAGTCTCCAA
>CEMH01202501.1:1906-12515 GCA_001179725.1 Macrocystidia cucumis | reverse complement strand
CCTTCATCTTCATCTTTGCCTTCATCTTCATCTTCCTCCACGTCTTCTTCCGATTCGACGGTTTCTTCGCCAGACCCTCCCGTTACATCAACCACTGTTACGATCACCATCTTCCCATCGTCATCCTTATCTTCCACCCCTTCACTAACAGATTCGGCCACAGACTCGACGTCGACTAATACAGGGTCTGGCACCTCCTTTTCCACCTCCTCCACGAGCTCATCGTCTTCCTCCGACACGTTTTCATCCAGCTCAACGACATCGAGCACGTCAGCAACATCATCCTCTTCAACGTCATCGAGTACCTCAACGACGGATTCTAGTACCTCGTCAACTTCCACACCATCATCTACGTCTACGTCTCTGACCACATCCGAGCACGTCTTCCGTTCTCGCTGTCTACCTTGTGCTGAACAATATTCTTCAGGGGTTCTTTTACTAACCTTTCTGATACAAGCTCGAACTCCACGCCGACGCCGACTAGCAAGACGTCAACGTCAGAGAGCTTATCGAGCACATCTTCTCGAACACGCTCGAGACCAGGAGTCATCACGACCATCACTCAGACTTCGACACAACATTTCTCCATTGGCAAGCCAAACAGGAGCACAACAAGTCCTGGTGTCACCGGTTCCTTGAGCATTGACGCCAATCCCCCAAATAGCGGGTATGTCGTAAGGTTTTGTTGCGTTCTTTCAGGTCTAACCTATCTTCTCAGCTTTGCCCGAAACACAGGAGCTATCATTGGAGTAGCTCTTGCGAGCACGGCATTGCTTATTGCGGGCGTCTTCTTGATTTTTTTCGCATGTCGGCGACGGCACCGTAAGCGCCAGCTTGCAGGTTCCGCCGAGAACCAAGCATCCCACACCTCCCTCGCGAGGCCAATGTCCTGGCGCATTCCTTTGGATGAAGATGATAACCACGATCCCTTCTACGCCCCTCAGTTCGTAAACGAGGTGCCAATACGCGGATCCTCACCACATTTCATGGTCGCTCCTGAAGATCATATCTCTTCCATTGGTCACGGGGATCGAACAGACACCTTGGTTAACAACACCCCCGACCGCAGCCTCCCTGCTTCTCGTAGGAGCGCTTCCTTCCGAACCCAACCGTCACATTCGATGATGACCGGTTTTGGACAAGCCGCGGACACAATGGTGGCGTCCCACGTTGCGAATAACCCTGAAGGACCCTTATCGTCTCGCTCCCCATCGAATTACACTGCTGCGACCGGTGTAGGGGCGTACGCCACATTGCCTCGTCGGACATCTGCAAGTTCTGATGCCGGCGGAATATACTTTGGACGCAACGTTCACGCTTCGCACGATCTCCGTGCCGTTTCTCCCGTTGAAGGTTTTCTTCGTGGACGCGTGAGTCCACCGCAGGAGGAGATGTCAAGAAGTGCCGCCTCCCTTAGTGCCTATGGTTCTTCAAGTCATGGACACGGTCACGGGGCAGTTTCTACGTCATCAAGTAAACACAACCTCCTTGCGGTTGCAGCGCGGTCACCATCGATCAAAATGCCCACCCCTGAGGAGACAAAGCGTACATCTTCTTCTGGAAGGCATAGCTACCTTCCTCCCTCGAGCTTCCGCCGCGCGAGCAAAGCAAGCATCGGCATTTCAGAGGATGGAAGCATTGATAGCACGAACAACACAGGAGGCTTACGGGGACTTCTCGATCGGCTTCGCGGCAACTCGAAAAGCACCGTCCCGGAGGTTGTACTCGACCACAACGATACCATCCCGGAACCCACTTCACTCCCATACCATGTCCATGATTATGATGTGGAGCCTCAGGCTGTCTCAATGACACAGCCATCCTTCATCAGGTCGCCGTCATCATTGCTAAATCCACCACTTCGCGCGATCCCACCGGCCGCACGTGCATACCGAGAATATGGCACGATGCCGTCCTCACATAGGCACGCCCCTTCGACAAACATGCCTCAATCCGGCTATAGGCGATCCAGAAGCGAAGAAGAAACTGGTTTCCCCCCATTGCCAGTGCCACCGGCCATGCTATCCTCTAGAACTGATGGTGGCATGCGTACGACGGAGGGCTTGTTGCACCCACGTTTGAGCCTAGGGCTACGGTTAACGCTTTCGGGCCAGTCCAGCACGGCGAGTACCGGGAGCTTAAGGGATCATGTTGACTACGCAAGGCCCATAGGTGGAGTGAGTCCGCTTCCATCTTATCTTTTGAGATTTAACTCGGGGCTAACGATTGGCTCTAAAACTAGCTGGTTAACAATATGATGCATAGTACGACAACATTCGACACAGAGGATTCTCTTGACATTATGAACGAAAATCAACATCAATTACGAGACAGCCAACTGTACCGCGATGACGAAGACGACCGCGCCTCAAGAGAGGAGATCGTACGATGAGTAAAGCGACACACCCTTGTATATACTGTCCCATATTCGACAAGAGAGGAGCTCGCAATTTCAGGCGCTCATCGCGGTCCCGTTTCACGTGGAGATACCACGTTCATCCCAACCCAAGGCACTCATCCATGCGAAATATACTTCACCACCCCATCGTGTGTCTTCTGACCTTCAACATAACGTGGAAGGGGGGGTCCTATCAATCATACATCCTCCTCACGATGCCCCGCTCGCCCGACGGCATTCCGATACACAATTAATATACACAATTAACACTAATATCATTCTTCATGTATCATCCATTTTCTTTTTTTTTGTTGGTTTTAACTACCAACCATTACATGGGGAAACCATTTGCAAAGCTAGTGAAAAATTTGCCAACAACGCCATGACATTGTTTTCTTTTTGGCACTAAAAATTACCAAGAACGACTCTGAGATCAATGCGAAGATGGCTCTTTGGCTTGCACCGTCGACGTGGTGACATTTCTAGAAATTCATAGTTTGCAATACTGGTCATACTTGGGATGCCGCCTGATTTTGAACAGACTCCTGCGCGCGTTCGCGAAAGTTCGGTGGAAGATACTCTACAGGTGACAAAACACCAGAGAAACAAACGCCTGATGACCCACAGAATCTCACATCGAATTCACACCACATTGGAACAGTTAAATACATAAAGTAATAGGTGGAGGGTCTATAACGGTATGTGTTAAGGCCTCCCAGGGATTCCCACCATGTGATCATCATCGCGTAGCGCCCTGCGCTCAAATTCTGGTTCGAGTTTCAAGTATCTTTCCGTTCGCGCTGGTACCCTTTCCCCCTTGAGTTTCCAAAACTTTTTCCCATTCCCTCTCCCTTTAGAGCGTCTGACGACGCAAAACACGCCGAGCGCAAGGAGGAGGATAAAAACGACAGAGCCTGCAACGATAAGGCCGATGGCGCTCTTTTTGGGGATCTTGAATGGGTTTCTGGGGACGAGAAAGGAATTTTTTTCGTTAGTCAGAGTGTGCATCAAAAGAAAAGAAAAACAACAATGAAAAAAGAGCCCGACTTACTGATCATCTTTAATAATTTGTACTTCGTTGGTGACTTTTTTATTATTATTTTTTCAAGTCAGTAATTTTGCAAACGCTTTAGAAAGAAGAATATCGTAACATTACCTTGCGCGCAGTTTACTTTCGGCATCCCGAAGTCTTCCGAAAACACTATGAGACGCGAGATGCTGCAAGAGTCTACACAGTTGTCCAAAGTCTCGGCGTAATTGCCAAAGCAAAAGCACTCGGGGCTGATACTATGGCTAGAAACAAAGATGGTTCGTTGTGAGCCCGCTTGAGTTTGAAAAGGAAGAATTTCCCTTTCGGAAACGGGTACTTACCCTGGACAGTGAGGATTTGAGCTGAGTTTGCGATCCAGGCAACCATAAATACAACGAAAGTCTGACAGGGAGGCTTTGGGTATCAAGTCTGTTGGGATGGGATCCCGAGTGGGGTTTGGGCCTGGTTGAGTTGTTGTAACATGTCCAACCACTGTCGTCTGCGCGTTCACGACAAGCCCGTCGAAAAGGAACGGAATGAGGCAGGAGAGGAGGAATCTTGAAGGAGGGAAAGGGAGCATGGCGTTACTCAGCATATGAAGACACAGAAAAGTATGGAGGGAGCGCAACGATGATGGGCTGGGCTATTTGAGCCATCTCATTGGAAAGAACGGTGAAGAAACACCGGTTGTTGATGTGGTTCCAAAGTGCAACATTTTGTTGTTGCGACCCTCACGATGGAGAGGGTCGCTGGTGAAACTCAACCAGATGTCGGGGAGCTCATCGAATCCACCATGTGGAATACAGAATTTGAAAAGGGGGGATGATGTGGTTGGCAATAACAGGGGGTTGCTCTCGTAAGCTTCCGCACACAGAAAACATATATATAAAAGACCTCGCACTGGAACACAAATTGTAGTATATGACAAGCCTCCGCTTCCTTACTTCCAACTAGGAGAAAAACCCCGCCACCACACCAAAAACTGAAAGTAGCAATCAACAACATCTGATGGCGTCACCCCCGTGTTTTCGCCCCCTATCAAGGGTCCGCTTTACTGGCCGTGCTTGAAATCGAGGAGATTCTGAGTGGAGGTGTTGGGAGGGGTCGTATATCACTGAATCGTCGCGGTGGCCCCTGAGTCTCGGGTACCGACGAGGGCAGCGCGTTTATTGAGAACGCTGAAAGGGAAAGCGTAGGAGAGGATGCCATGCTCAAAGATGACAGCGAGTCCGAGGGCGATTGAAGCCTCGATGGTGATGGAACCGGTGAAGGTGTTCGATTGGAGGAAGAAGGTGCATTAGAACGTGACTGCGCAGGTGGCAGTGGTGACGACTGGGTGTAAATAGACGATGGAGAAGCTGACCGCGACTGCATGGGCGAGGGTGAGCGGGAAGAGCGAGGTGAGGTATCTGGTGAAGCGCCCGTCGAGAGGCGAGTTGTCCTTCCGTACCCTTGCATCATCCTTCTCTCCTCATCATTGATATCATCCTCCTCAAAGTCATCCTGATTATAACCCACGTCATCGTATCCGTGTGATTCACGGCCTGGAGATTGGTAGCCAATGCTACCAGCGCGTTTGATATCGTCAACCTCGCCAATGAAAGTGGATGCACTGTTGTTGCGACTGTGGGAGCCAACACCAACGAGAGCGTATCTTCCTTTTCCAGCGAGCAACTCCCGTTTGGGTGTGCGAGGCTTCGGCTTCGATCGATGGAATCGAGTGGCAATGTAGAATATCGTAGCAAGCAGCAACACCCCAACAATGCCAACGCCAACCCAAATCATGGTCTTCGAGGCTTGTGTACTTTTAGAAGGACTGTTATGATCGTTAGGTTCAGTTCAAGCATTTGTGAACGAGTCCCGGAAAGGCGACGTGACGTACATTGATACCGGTGAGGGCGTACTAGGGACAGAAGTCGCAAGGGTAGTAGGTGTCGAAGCGCTCGAGAACGACATCAAAGTGGAAGCTGCAGCACATTGAAAGAAAGGAGCTATTTGTTGAGATGGATCGTTGATCGCGCAGGTCCGTTGAAAGCACGCCGCGTACGGTCTGAGAAACTTGTCTTGGCAAGCGCAAGCCAAGGTAACTTCACTGACAGAGATACAGCACTGTTAAACTTCTTGAAAACGGGGAAAAAGATGGAAACGTAGGCGTACTCGCTGCCTCTGCATAGACCGGATATGTGTCTTGCTTCGGCGATGCATGTTTGATGGCATTGGACGCCATTCTCATCAAAAGGGGCCGCAAAAATTGGCTTCGGGATAAATACCAGGAAGAAAATGTAGAAAGAAACAGCAATGTGGAACATGGTAAAGGTCTCAAAAAGAGAAAAAAGAAAAAGACAATGGTTGAGAAAGTAAAAATGGGTAGATTTGGGAGGATAGGATGTCAGCACAACCACAAGTTCAGGGTAGCATGTCCTTGGGAATCGGAGTGGTTAGATCTGTGAAACGAAACCTGAAACTGCCATGAGCCCTTAAGGCCTCAATGATCAGTTGAACCCAATGCGCCTTGCTTGCCAAAAGGCAGTCCGTCGACGATGCACCCAACCACTGCAATAAAAGCAACCGGATTCACACACATTTCACAAGTCAACGATCCCTAGAATTGAACGATCGGCGCGACGCAAGCTGCGAAAGGCTAACCTGAGGACCAGCAAATTCGAAACTTCACCCAGACCGTTATCCCTGGCGCATCGCTTTTTCTCGCCTCGTCTTGCAACATTGTCAAGTTACTCGATACAGACTCAATACAACTCATATTCCTTCTCAACGCTATAAGTCCACTTCCCAGGGCATAGCGGAGTCTCTTTCCACGCAACAACACCATTCGGCTCTTTCCAAATCGTGATGGCCACTGTCCGGTGTGAGTTAGGATAATAGTGGTATATCTTCTTCAACTTCGGACAGGTCTCAAGAAGACTGTTCAGAAAATCTTGTTTTCTTTGAACAGAGCCGAGCCTGAGGAGAGCCAACCAAAGTTCCGTGGAAGCGAGAGTTTCAAGGTGAGGAAAGGCGGACAGCGCGGTCAAGATGTTCGACTAGAAAACAACCACACAAATGCAGTGAGCTTCGTTAGCATTCAAGATAGGTGGTAATGCTTCCCGCAGCCGGAAAAAAAGGGGGGGAAAGGGAAACATACGTCGTCAGACTCGTCTCCGTCTCCATGTGCGAAACCCGCATACTTTCCAAAACTTGCAAATGTTAAGTTGGGGAAAATCCTGCCCAAATCGGCGAGCGCTGCCGGCCTGAGGACACGAGGTGCAACAAGCATCTTTACTGTTTGAAACGGTTTACACCGTCTGATGAGCATTGTGGCGTCAAAGGTGTGGGTGCGAAAAGAGTGGAGGGTCTCGAGAGGACGATGGACAGTGAAGTCTTCCAAGATCTTCAGGAGAAACAAGGGTTTGGTGAATATCTCCCGCAACGACGGGAGGAACCCGGGTGGCACTTGAGAGTGTGGGGCAGGATGAACCGAGTCCGCTGCAGGACAAAGAGGAAACCACGATAGTGACGATATGCTGGAGTGAGCATTGATGAATGAGATGAACGAGGAATTGAAAGAAGCAATGACGGCTCCGGTGACAGGGAGGGGTAGGTGTTTGATAATTAATTTCTGGAGAACAGGAAGCCGGAGGGAACTGAGTCGTAAAGAATTGACAGGAAGATCATTGAGAGAAAAGGTCAATGATAGCTCCTAGCAGTGTTTTCAATTTCTATTTCAAGGTAGCAAATGGATGGGCAAACCTGAAGGAACTCAAACGTCGAAACCATTGGCATGATTGAAGGCATGTGTCGCTCCCACCGATCTCCAACTAAATACAAACGGCGTAAATCCTTAATCGCCCAAAGCTGGAAGAGGGGGCATCAGCTGTAATGCGCGCGGAAAACTTTGGAGGTGAGTCATACGGGTTCAAGTCCGCCTGCCACTGTACCAGAGCTGTCGTCTAACCAAAGATCAACAAGCGACCGTGATGCGGCCAACGCCCGAAAAATTTCGTCACGACCTGAGAGGGGAGACGCTGGGTCCAAAGGAAAATCTCTAAATTTCCATCTGAAGCTTTCTAGACTTTCCATATTGCGAAGTCCCTGCGCAATGTTGGCGCTGTAGAGCAGCAGATCAACTGGAGTGTCAGATTGTGAAAACAACGACCTCGGAACGTTGCTGGGCCAAAAGTATTCCGTGCATCGTTCATCGAAAACGACAGTGCGGATGCGGCTTGCGAGATCCCGCCTCTCTGCTAGGTGGGCCCAAAGTTCTGGGTGGCGGTTGCGAAGGTGAAGGGTGCGATATTCGATGTGATGGGGTATGATGAGTGCAGCCCATGCGCTTGAAGTGAGGGCCAATGAAAGCAGATCTGCAGGAGAATCTACCAAAGAAACTATGGTTGTGAGAACTTCAATGGGGAGAGATTGAATTGTCATGGTTCGGAGTGAAAAGCTGTGCTCCGGAGACAATCCGGAACTCAAGGGTTGTTTCGGGGAAGTGACATAACCCCACCCAACACTCAGGTCGACATCAGATAGATACGCAAAAACGTTCAAATATTGTGATCGACGAGCATGAGTGCAATTTCCTCTCGACGCCACTTACAACAACTCAAAATTACAACTAACTCCCGTCCTGTAGCGACTTGGCTTATTTCTTACCAGCTTTCTTAGCAGCAAGACGTGCTCTGTTGATTTGCTTCTTCCACCCAAAACAATTGTTGCAACCTGTGATGTAAATCATCAGCATTCTTGGGCAATAAAGCCAAATGAAATTACAGACCAGAAGATCCATGTTTTTTGCATTGGTAAACACCATCCTTGTTCTGAGAAGCGTTTGGAGGTTCCAAAGCCTCACGATCGATGGGATCAAGCTAGACCGGAGTGAGTCACAGTTAGATCAACCCCAAGCCATTTGAAATGGTGCTGACTCCAAAAAAGCTGTCATTCTCCTCCCTCCCGTCGAAATCGCAGTCGGTGCACTACATGATCAGATGAGATCGTTGTCGGTCAACACTGTGAGCAGTTTTAACATACAACTTCCTTGAAATGGGTGCAAAAGACCGCATCGTTGATCTCGATAGTGGAAGGAGCTACTTCTGCCATTGTGTTTGATGTGTGGTAAGGGTTGAGTTGTGAGAGGAGAAAGAGTGTGGGGTTATAGTGCGGGGTAAATTAGGAGGTTTGATGCCACCGGAAATAGCCGGAATGCCGAAGTGGTTGCCGAAAAGGTGCCGTGGCGTGGGAATATCACAATCGGGTCATGTGATTAAACACGTTCCCGTGAGCAAAGCCTCAGCTCGGTTAACCGGGTTATGACTTTCACTCAAACCTTCACCACGCGTTAAACAGTGGATAATCATGGCTTCCTCACCCTCTAGAACTGTAAACACCACTACTAATACCATAGATCTTCCCTCAGAAGTATGGACGTATATATTCGATCTTGCAGCCGACGAACACCTGCTTTTTCAATATGCTTTGCCGACTTCCATGGCACAATCAGCATGGTTTCAAGAGCCCTCTGGCGATTGGGCACTTCGAGCGCCTCAGGAAGCCGTCGGGACTCTTCAGCATGCTAGCTATGCCACTAAGAAGGTATGTTGTCGCATTGCTTGCCCAAAAAATTTCCTAATCGCGAGGGAAAGGCTATTACGCTCACTTGCAGGAGATGGCATCAACTTGGTCTGGAGCTTTTGTTCCGGTGTCTCTATTTTAGCCGGCCAGAAAACCTCCTCAAACTTTGCTACGTGTTTGACTCGCCTTCGTCTCTAACGGCGACAAACGCGACCACGGCGTCAGCGTCCGTTGGATGGTGGACCCGACGCATCCAACTCTCGCGAGATTACGCGTCTTCAGATGAATTCTTTACAATTTCCGGCCTCGATGAAGCCCTTCTCTCGGTGATACGACGGTCTCCAAACTTGGAGATATTTATCATGGATTGGCCGCTCGGAAACACGCTTGGCCCCCTCGCTGATACCCTCGCTGTCTCTACTTCCCTTCGTTCCCTTCGGACTATACAATGGCTGGTTCCATTTGACGCTTTACCAAAGGTCATTTGGGCACTAGACTCTTTGCCCTACATCCTCTCCGCCCATTTGGATTTTGAGCCACCTCGCCATTCTGGCTCATCCTCCGACTTCTCCGATGCAGAAACCTTGGTCGTACTTGGAGCAGCAGCAAACCTTCACCTGACTCTTCGCTACCTCCAACAACTCAGCATCGCTGGCCATTGCCAAGAGTTCCTAGAACAAGCGACAGGTTGGAGCCTCCCCCGGCTTAAAAACTTATCCATGGATTCGGGGCACCGGCAAACTGATCTCCCCGACATCCTGTCCTTCCTCAAAGAGCACGGTTCTTCCCTAATTTGCCTGGACGTCAACTCGGATCCGGAATTGGACGTACCAGCCATCCTGGATCTGTGTCCTATGTTGGAGACATTCGCGTTCAACGCCGATTGGCGAATCACACCTGCCAACACGAATCCGCTCGCCACACCCAGAATCGTCAACACGCCACACCTCAATATCAAGAATATTGGGCTTCACGGTTTAACTCAAGCCTTCGGAGTGTCTCCGGAAGACCCTCTGGATCCGATTGTAGCTTATCACTTGAAGCGAGCGAACGATTTGAACTTTTCCGCCCTCAACAAATCCGATTTCCCAAGTTTGCGGTCGATCAGAGCGTTGAGCAGAACGCTTTTGGAGGATTTGAATGCCGCGGATGGGCCAGAGGAAGGGGAGGGAACAGAGCGGTGGGGGAGATGGTGGGCGAGTTGCGCAGTGATGGGCGTAAAGTTGGAGGATTGCACAGGAGGGGAGCTGGGCGTTTTGCCAGAAACCGAAGAAGGAGAACTCGATGAGGAAGAAGAAGTGGATTGGGTCTTTGGTTATAGTGACGATGAAGACGAAGAAGGTGGTGGCGGAAACAACGGCCCAGGAGGAGGCGGAGCAGGGGACGACGACGACAACGGGAGGAATGGGAATTGGAAGAGAAGCATAGAACCTTCCGTCAATCGCATTTCAGAGTTGAGGCAGCTACTGGAAGAGTGTCGCGTTTTCCGACAGGAGGAAGAATCTATGGCGACCTCGTATGGAGGCATGTCACCTGAGGCGGCCATGCTGACGAGCATGGTCACCGGAGGAGCGCCCGGACCATCCTCAATCCCGCCAATGATGACTGGAGGGGTT
>CEMH01202497.1:0-10601 GCA_001179725.1 Macrocystidia cucumis | reverse complement strand
AGGAGGATAAGTAATAATGTAATAAATTACGTAAAATGAAAATCAATTATTATTTATTTATTTATAATTTTTTTTGATCAAACCATATGGTACCTCATTGATTTCCCTGTCTTGTGCACATGCGACTCTCGTTTCATATCATTCGGATTCAAAGCATATGGTTCAAGGAAAGGTATGCTATGAAGAGCAGTAACAGAACGACCAAGCCCTCTAAATGAATCCAATCTGTTTTTTAAATACAAAAACAAAAAAGAATTCCATCAGTACTTCAAAACTTCTCACCCCCGTCATCCGCGGAGTATCTTTTCACCCACCTTGTTGGCAACATCAAGAGCATCATGATCAGGTGTCAATCGCACGTACGCCTTCTTTTTTCCGTCCGGACTATAATTATAGCGAAGTAGTTGTCGTCGTCGTTAGCTCTCGTACAGTATGAATATCCAAAGTTTCTCCCTACCGTATAAGCGTGTTCACTTTGAGAGCCTGCACATCGTATAATTTCTTCACGGCATCTTTGATTTGACGCTTGTTCGATTTGAGGTCCACGATGAACACCAGCGTGTTGTGCTCCTCAATCTTTTTCATCGCAGATTCAGTGTTGAGAGGCCTATGATTCTCATCTAAGTCTTCATCTATCTCATCAACAAGATGAAAAACCGCATACGATACAATTGTTCGGAATTGATCCATTCTCGGTGCGTGAGGAATCGATTTGCGGGGATATTTTGGGTCCCGCGCAAGGCGAAGTGTCTTTGGACGATGGAAGGTCACAGAGAACCGTGGTTTCCGTGATGAATGTGAATGGGCGCCCTGCAGAACCGCCTTCTTGGCGGCTTTCGCCTTGCTGTCTTTTGGTGTGGCCTTGGCTGGAGGCACCATGTTCAGTGAATGCTCTACCCCAGAACACATGCCACTCACCCTTGGAAGCAGCCTTCACTTTCGTAGTTTTTGTAGATGCCATAGTAGTGTCTGCAGGAAAAGCGCCAGTCAGGACCAGAAGGCTGAAGGAGGAGTGGGGGGCAACACGGGTCCATCCAGGTGACGATCAGTGAATCCATCGCAATGAATGGGATGAAACCCATTCAAAGGTGACCCATGCATGATGCAATACCGCAGGACGCCGTATTCACAGTGCTTTAGCAAAGATAGGCTCACCTTGAGGATGCCGACAACGTTGAGCTTGCGATTGAGGATGTCCACCACCACCAGTAGTAACAACTTGCCCTCTTTGGACAAGTGTGACGCGTGACGGCCCTTCATCAGGGACCCTTACAGACCCTTACTTGGGAACAACCTCGATATCATCGATGAGAGCGATACACAATCCCTCTTCCAGTCAACGTCGAAACAAAAAATTATCAGACTATCATGACACAAAATTTCCCCTACAGCCTCAATAAGAAAATGGTTTCTGTGTACTCATCAACCTGCCTTTTTGCATTCAATTGCGTGAGAGCAAGTGCCTCGAGGATAATAAGGACACCATCCAAAAGGGCCATAAGGTTTTCCTGCATGGTTCAACAGTATCAGAATTCAGGGCACCGTCCTGCTGAAACCGCTGCCAATCTGCTAAGCCTTGCCAGCGATGATGTTGTCAGGTTGACGTTGGGTTGACGCCAAAAAGGCCCAAAGCCTCCGGAGTAATTTTGTTTTTCACTTCGTTTCGCCTGTCCGGCCAGGTTCGCAGTCGATGACCGTGAATCCGCAGACACCGCGACAGTTTATCGTTTGCAACGTCAGGTCCACCACTTACATAAAAACTTCGACGCGTTTTGCCAGATAAACCCAGAATTGATCGAACTTGGCTCGTGCTTACATGGTATAGGTTGCTCACCCGTGGTGTTCAAGTCAGAAGCTGCCAACTCACATATTTATCCATCGATTTTCGACTAGAAACCCTGCAGGCCTTTGAATCCCTCACCATACGCGCAAGATTCTACGGAATATGATCCCCGTAGCCCATCCCTCACTCCGCGAACACGCCATGCAAGCCCTGCCGGGACAAACTCAGCACCATACGCGACTTCCGCAGCCCTCTCGCCGTAGATCTTCGTCAGATCCCTCGCCAGCGTGATTCTGGTTGACGACGAACACATCGGCCTTGAGACCGTCCTGCACGAACAGCATCTACCCGTTAAGGTAGCCAGAAAACCCAGCTTCATGCAATGGCACGAAAGAAAGCAAAACAGAAAGTATTGCAAGGAGTGAAAGCCCAGAAGCACTCGTACTGGAGTGAGATGAAACCGAGTTCCAAGCCAATTGAACAAAACCGAGAGGAAATTAGCTTCCATGCCGCGCGTGCAGGGTGAACATGAACACCGTCTATTTGAGGGGCCACCACACACTCGATTTTATCGGAACCTACAAGCGTTGATGAGGACCCCCAGCTGTTCAAGACACCATCCAAGTTGATTTGGTGACTAGCAGTCTGAAAGTGAAAGAAAACCGCATCGCATATTCAATGGCGCCCAAGGTAACTTTTGGAGCATAAAACAAGCCGGCTACATATTATAAGGGCATACCACGGCCAACACACAACACAGCGCTGTAAAGTGAGAATTGGTGGCGGTAAAAGCCACATCGGAGCGACGGAACATTTCCGGGATCGGCCGGGGCCGGCGAGAAGCCTTCCATCCTTGCACCCTATTACAGTATCCGTCAAACCCCCTGCGCACGACGACGACAACGACGACAACGACGACAACTACCAATCCGACAACAGCGGCGACGACCACAAACGTTTCAACGAACGACGACGCCAACGTTGAACATCCTGCTCTCTCTCAACAAATCCCCGCACAAGTGCGGGGCAGAGATATGGGAGTACGCCAGCCCAAATGGTCTGCTAACAGCATGATCGGTAATGAAATAAAATCACCTCTCGTTGCGCACACGAGCGTCGAGTGACGCGCTTTTTCTTTCCCTTAGCTGGCGCGGGTGGTGGACTTGTTGCTAGCATCGCAACTTGTCCTCTTGACGTCGTAAAGACCAAACTTCAAGCCCAAAGAGCTGTCGTCGGACAACAGGGTTATCAAGGAATTATAGGTACCGATTAGAAAAATGTTTAAAATTTCCATTCCAACCTCACACGACTCTTCCTCGAAAGATACTGTGAAGACTATACTGACAACTAATGGATTTCGTGGACTCTATCGTGGCCTGGGTCCCACCATCCTTGGATACCTCCCTACATGGGCCATATACTTTGCCGTCTATGACGGCATCAAGACGTTTTTTGGAGAGGCGCCTTTAGGAGAGCCAACTCGGGACCGAATCTACCCAGCCGCACAAGTGAAAGGATACCAGCCTGTGGTTCGCGAGCACCCTTGGTCACTACATATCTTATCAGCAATGACGGCAGGGGCAGCGAGCACCATTTGCACAAACCCTCTTTGGGTAATCAAAACGCGATTCATGGTCCGGCCCTTGATCACTTTTTTGCCCCTCATCTGCAACGACATCTGACCTACTTCTTTGCCAGACGCAAACCCCAGAAGAGATCAGATACCGTCATACACTTGACGCTGCCATCACCATATACCGGAACGAAGGGATTCGGGCATTCTATCGTGGTCTCCTCCCCAGCCTTCTCGGGATCGCACACGTTGCCGTTCAGTTTCCCTTGTATGAGGAATTGAAAATCCTATCGCGTTCGTCTGTTTTCAATCCCTTTCCCTGAGAGTTCCCGACTGACTGGACCCCAAGAGGGCCATTCCGACGCTCCCCTCAGTAGTCAAACCATCCTTGCTTGTTCAGCCATATCCAAGATGACCGCTTCTATCGCCACATATCCCCACGAGGTCGTCCGAACGAGGTTACAGACCCAGCGTCGACCGCTGGCTGATGACATGTCATCTGATGGAATGATCAAACAGCATCCCCGTCGAGGTATCATCTACACTACCAAGAACCTCGTCCGTAAGGAGGGATGGACAGGGTTATACAAGGGGCTTTCCGTTAATCTTGTGCGGACGGTCCCTAACAGCGCCGTTACGATGCTAACGTGAGTTTTTGGGCAAACCCACACACCGACTATGAGAACCACTGATTGACCTTTGCTGTGTTAGCTATGAAATGCTCATGCGACACTTATCCTCGCGAAGACCAGGAGGAGCAAGTTGATAATCTTTTTCTTCATTGGCTTTTCACCCCCCATTTGCATTAGACCATACGTACTTATTGTGCAAGACTTGTACACTAGTTGCTCTCTTTATCCACTTGTTTTCAAGCAGTGTACACGGACAAGCTAGAAACGCCAGGGAAGTTCCGCCTCCGCCTCAACTGCCTCCCAAACCCGCATGGCCAAGACCTGCTCTGGTTCGCTGAGAAAAAATGACACTGTTTCAAACCTTGGTGTCTGCGCAAACATGACCATGTACGCCTTTATCCTTTCCCTTGTGCCTTCACTATTGTCAACCGACAACACGGCCTGAAACACCTCGAGAATAGCCACGAGCATGGAAGGTTCCAACGAAGCTTGAAACAACGCAGGCAAGGACTCTGGCGGGATAGCCTGTTTGGCTTTACAAAGTGTTGAAATCCATGATAACCTTCTGATCACTCACGGAGAATATGGACCACCTCTCTTGTGACGATGTTTCTCTTTCCCATGAGCGAGTAAATTCGAACAAGGTCATCGGAGGTTTGACCACACGCCGCTTCGCTCGAGGAATTATTGTGTTGTTTTGGGTAGTCGGTGTTGCCGTCTTCACAGGTGCTTCTCCAGAAGAGACTGAGGTAGTAGCAGCAGCAGCCCCAACAGAAGCGGGCACAGCAGACTGGCGATTCGATTCTGAGTGAGAAGGGAACTGTTGCGGAGACACCGTTCGTGTCGGGAACATTTTGGTTTCCCCAGACGCCTTGAAAATCCCACCACCCGTGGTGACGACGCGACTTGGACGAGTGGACGCGCGTTCCTCTTTGGCTGATTGGAAAGATTTCTTGGCGCTCGATGTTGACATGGATGGCTGAGCTGATGATGACGATAACGAGGAGGACGAGGATGCTGCTGGCGGCTCCACGATGGTTATTGGCACCCTCCTTCGTTTGACATCTGGTGACGACGACGACGACGCAGTTTTCTTTTTCCATCCGCTTCAACATACCAGACTAGCAATAGAAAACCACCTTTACACACCTGCTTTTTCTTTTCAGCCACTTCTCGCGCTTTTGCTTGAAGAGCCTGTAACTCCGCCTGGACGGCATCGTTCTTGGGTTCATACTTCAACGCGTCTTTCAAGTCTGTGTGATTTCCCCACCCGTGCCGTTATTATGATTGCCAGCAATAAACGAGTAGCCACGCACCGTTTTCTGCCTCTTCCATCCTGTCCAGCCCACTTCTTGCCTGGGCTCTCCGAAACAACGCCTTGACGTTTCGTTTGTCTTTTGTCAACACCATTGAACAATCGCGTTCGGCATCTTCATTCCTAAGGGATAGGGTGAGATCCAACCGGCTTGAGGTTGAATATGCATACTTTTGAAGTTTCAGATACGCGGCGGCGCGGTTCAAAGCAAAAGTGAGGTCGGTCAGCTGTGGATCTGCAATCATAGCAGCCGAGTAATGCCCAATTGCTGTTGGGAAATCTTGGGCTTTAAAAGCTGCATTGCCCTTGAGAATATCGTCTGATTACAGAACTTCAAGCTGTCGTGAAGAATCTACCTTTTCTTTATGTTCGAGAGCTGCTTTCGAGGTGGACATGAAAGTATGAACGCGATTAGCTAATGGTGGTGACTATTCCAACCGCCTCCCTTGAACCCACATTCCGCCCCTGTTTCGAACATCACCGATGCACCACCACTTTTCAATCATTTCCATCGTCATTTCTCTTTCGCCGTTTCCATCGAAAAATTCCATCGGACCGACTCCATCTCCGGACACGGGGTCGAACAAGGAAACTGCACCGATCATCATCATCATGAGAAGACTGCAAACAAAAACAGCATTCGTACTTTTCTGAGCATCGAAAGGAGAGCCAACTTGGAACGTTGAACTGCCCACGTCCAAACCAAGTGCCGCCCTTCCTCCTCTGGTGGCGAGATCGAGTGCTTCTTTCCAATCTATGGCGTTCTCAGGGCCACGAAACTTGGAAACGAGGACAGCACTGCGCATAGCGTTCATGATGTCAACGCTGTAACCCCCTGCGATATCCGTTCCAAGTCCTACTTTGACACCTCGCTGAAGGGACTCTCGGAGTGGGAAGATCCTCGAAGAAGAAAAGTAGGCGTTTGAAAGCGGACAATGAGCGACAGAAGTTCCTTTTTCTGCAATCGTGTCAAGTTCAGAATGGGAAAGAAAGGTGCAATGGGCTTGAAGGGTGCGCGAAGTCAGCAATCCAGCCTGAGATGTGATCTATGCTTTGGACAATGGACAGAGGGGTGAGAGAATGAACCTTGTCAAAGACATCAACATCAGGAGCACCCCGTTCGTCAAGGACCCAAGCTACTTCATCCTCCGATTCTGACATGTGGCTTTGCATTCTGAGTGTCTGATCGTGAGCCAACATGGCCCCCATTTGTCGGAGGAGATCATTTGAACAAGTTGGGATAAAACGGGGGGTGAGGATGGGTTGAACGAGGCGGCGATGAAGAGGAAGATGAGAAAAGAGGTTACGACAATTTTCGACGAAAGAGTTGGCAGAATTCAAGGCGTCAATATCGATGTATGATGGACGAGTGGAAATGTCCATGGAGACTTTTCCAACGAACGCTCTGATGCCTGCTTGATGCATGACCTGAGCAAGAATTAAACTGGTTTTTTTATGAGTTGCATGAAGATTTGATGAGGAAAAAGGGGAGCACTTTGATTCCTCTTTTAAAGTTCCAAACAAGGCGACAGCACCGGTTCCGTGTTCTTTCAAACGACGAGCAAGAGCTGTGTAGACGGAACGTGCGAGTTCGGGGTCTTGATCGATACGTTCCTCTGCTTTGAAGGCGTATTCATCGAGCCATTGAAGGAGAGGGAGATGAAGCCCTGTTCCTTGGTACAGAAACTGAGGAGCGTGCAAATGACAATCTACAAAAGTGGGTAGAATGAAAGAGCCATTTGGGAGAGATGGGGTCTGATCGTTGGGGTCTGGTTTACCGAAAAAGGATATTAAACCTGTATCGTCGTTTGAGACTAGAAAGGTATGAGCCTGGTATCTTCCTTGGTCGCTATGGCGAGCACTCACTGAGTAAATAATCATTGAATAAATGAGAATTTGAAGCCAAGAAAGAAGCTCTGAGATGCATGTGATTACGAAATGAATTGATCCGGTGCTGCTACTACACTCTATCGCCGATACAAGTACTGTAACCCGGTAACCCGTAACTCCTATTCATCGCAGACTCCATGTTCAACAGAGTATTAGCAAGTCATCATTTCATTCTTATATATAATCCCTTTTCTAATCTCTCTCCTTCAGACTAGATATCAACGTCCCATTCGCTCAATAATGTCACAGTCTCGTCCGTCCTCGACTACTACTACTATACCGGACCCTCCCCCAGGTTACGCCCTAGATCCAAATGCTGGCCCAATGCTCAGATACCAAGCCTCTCTTCCTCGTCTACCAGTTCCATCTTTATCTTCAACAGCCGCTAAATACCTAGAGTCAGTTAGACCACTCCTCGCTCCAACGGCGTTCGCTCGGACAGAATCCATTGTCAACAATTTCGTCGCTTCTCCTCAAGCCGCAGAACTTCAACGTCGTCTCCAATCCCGCGCATCGGACCCCAATATTAAAAATTGGCTCAGTGACTGGTGGAATGACGCAGCTTATATGGGTTACCGCGACCCAGTTCTCGTCTTTGTCAGTTACTTTTTCGTACATCTCGACGACCCCGCCCGGAAGACTTCTGCCACGAGAGCAGCATCTCTCGTAAAAGCAATCCTTCCTTTTAGAGCTTTGACCGAAACGTGAGTCCCGGTCTCGTCCACTCCTCTACCACCCCGCCTTGCTGACCACTCCCCACAGCAAAATTCTAGAACCCGAAAAAGTTAGAGGCGCTCCCTTGTGCATGGATTCCTACAAATGGCTGTAAGCCTCATCACCGATCAATCCTCGGTAAAACCTTTTCTGATCCTAACCGCCCCGCTTCCTTCCTAGTTTTCACTCTTCCCGATACCCCGTGATACCCTCGGACACTGCAAGTAAATTCGACCCCGCTACCCACAACCATCTCGTTTGCATACGCAAAAATCGTTTCTTCATCATTCCCTTGGCCGACGCACACGGTCGAGAACTTTCTGCCGCAGAATTAGAAGTGTCAGTGACGTACCTCACGCCAAAAACTCCTCGTCTTCGTTGCTAACCAACACGCAGGCAAATAGAGCGGGTAATAGAAAAGGCTGGTACCACACCCTCGCCTATCCCTATCGGCGCCCTCTCAGGAGACAACCGCGATCTATGGACAAAGGCCAGGGAAACCCTGATCGCCGCATCCCCGAGCGGACTCAACGCCCAATCCCTCGAAAAGATTGAAAGCGCCATGATCGTTCTTTGTCTCGATGACACCCAACCGATCACCCGAGACGACATCAGCTGGGCATGCTGGGTGGGTGACGGAAAGAACCGTTTCTATGATAAGCATCAACGTTAGTTCTTTTTTGCTTCTCAGATTCACCTTGTGGATCTGACTCGTATCGTATACGTCAGTGATCGTGTTTGATAACGGTCGGTCCGGTTTCCTCGGTGAACACTCGTGTATGGACGGAACCCCGACGTTGCGTATGAACGAGTTTATGCTCGCTAGCTTGGCACACAACAAGATAGACCTCGGCCCAGCTCGATCTGCCCAGACGGGCAACAATTTACCCCTACCAGAAGAGCTCGTCTTTGAAACCAACGCCCAAGTAGAAGGGTTGGTCAAAGAGGCAGAGGGTAGGTTCCACGAATTGGTTGGAAGGCATGATTTACATGTCAGTGTCACGAGTCAAAGCAAAACATCCGTGATTCTAGGTCTGATGGATCTAATGGGGTTTTTTCTCTTTTTGACAGGTGCTGCATTACGAAGGGTACGGCAAGAATACCATCAAACAACACAAGGTGTCTCCGGATGCATGGGCACAGCTCGTGAAGCAGCTGGCATTTCACAAGATGTTTGGCCGGCCCGGAGTAACCTATGAAAGTGCCCAAACGCGAAAGTATCAACTCGGAAGAACGGAGGTGATCCGAAGCGCCAGCAGCGAGTCAAAGAAGTGGGCCGAAGCCATGTTGGATCCTGCTCAACAAACGGTGAGAATTCAAAATTATATATACATATATTCGAAATCTCCCTTCCTTGTTTTTCGGAAATCGTTTGCGATCTCCGTGTCAAAACTCACGGTCAATCTACCGAGTGTTGTGGCGCTCACTCCATATGGACATTCCACTGATCATTTTTGTCTTTTTTCGGTTTTAGGACGCAGCACATCTCGCTTCGTTGTTCCGATCCGCCGTGGCTCGGCACCTCCAATATTCGGCATGGGCCGCCGATGGTCAAGGTGTCGACCGTCACCTCTTCGGTTTAAAGAAGTCTCTTCAACCGGGAGAACCATTGCCTGAGATTTATAAAGACGAAGCGTTTGCGAAATCATCACATTGGGAGTTGAGCACGAGCCAGCTGAGCAGTGCTTACCTCGACGGTTGGGGTTATGGTGAAGGTACGTATAATATCTGTGACGTGGGCGGGGGGGGTGGTGGTGGTTTTCTGGTTTATTGGTTATGAAACTGACATTCTGTCTCCAATTTCCAGTTGTTCCTGACGGATATGGGTTGTCATACTCCATTGGGGATGACTATATCCGATGGACGATCACGAGTTTGAAGAAAAACACGGCAGAACTTAAACATTATCTAGCAGAAGCAGCCAGGGAGACTCGGGACATGATGGATCGTGCGCAGGGAAAGAGTAATGGTAGCAAGCTATAAGTGAAAGAGTGTGTGTGTGCGAAGTGACTGACATTGCTTCGAGATTGAGGAGGGTTGAAGAGGTGTGAAAACAGATAGAAATAAATCTCGGAGTGAATCACGACCATGTTGTACATAGGTCAATCTATAATATTAATAGGTTCACCGTTTGACTGTCCCCTCCCCCTTTTTCTCTCATCTCTCATGTCCATCTCTCCTCCTCAATCTCTTTGTCAGTTCCCAATGTCTGTCGATACCCAGATTCAACCTAGGCCCCTTAAGCGTCCTAGAAAGTCGCGGGCAGACAATATCGTCGATTCAGAATTCAATATTCAGCCCCCCCAGCCAATGGATCATATATTCATTACAGAGGGTGTAACGTCAAAGAAACCAGGCGGAAAGAAAGTATGAAATTGTGTCGATATTGACCTCACAGTCCCTTCTGACTGCCTTGCTAGGCTCCGCTATCCTGCTGTGAATGTAGAAGGTAAGCTCGTCACACCATAGTCGCAAGACACATGGAGCCGTCAACAAGAAGAGAAGCTGATGCTTTTTCCACTTTCCTAGATTGAAACTGAAAGTGAGCTCCAAGGTGGCGGCGGGTTGCAATTTGCCTCCGCCGACCCTGCAATCGCCAAATGAGCAAAGTGTGCTGACTGTGATGGCATCCTCCTCATCCTTTCGCTCTTAGTGCGATCGCAGCTTCCCTTGCGCCTCGTGCAAGGTATGTAC
>CEMH01202496.1:0-10608 GCA_001179725.1 Macrocystidia cucumis | reverse complement strand
AGGAGGATAAGTAATAATGTAATAAATTACGTAAAATGAAAATCAATTATTATTTATTTATTTATAATTTTTTTTGATCAAACCATATGGTACCTCATTGATTTCCCTGTCTTGTGCACATGCGACTCTCGTTTCATATCATTCGGATTCAAAGCATATGGTTCAAGGAAAGGTATGCTATGAAGAGCAGTAACAGAACGACCAAGCCCTCTAAATGAATCCAATCTGTTTTTTAAATACAAAAACAAAAAAGAATTCCATCAGTACTTCAAAACTTCTCACCCCCGTCATCCGCGGAGTATCTTTTCACCCACCTTGTTGGCAACATCAAGAGCATCATGATCAGGTGTCAATCGCACGTACGCCTTCTTTTTTCCGTCCGGACTATAATTATAGCGAAGTAGTTGTCGTCGTCGTTAGCTCTCGTACAGTATGAATATCCAAAGTTTCTCCCTACCGTATAAGCGTGTTCACTTTGAGAGCCTGCACATCGTATAATTTCTTCACGGCATCTTTGATTTGACGCTTGTTCGATTTGAGGTCCACGATGAACACCAGCGTGTTGTGCTCCTCAATCTTTTTCATCGCAGATTCAGTGTTGAGAGGCCTATGATTCTCATCTAAGTCTTCATCTATCTCATCAACAAGATGAAAAACCGCATACGATACAATTGTTCGGAATTGATCCATTCTCGGTGCGTGAGGAATCGATTTGCGGGGATATTTTGGGTCCCGCGCAAGGCGAAGTGTCTTTGGACGATGGAAGGTCACAGAGAACCGTGGTTTCCGTGATGAATGTGAATGGGCGCCCTGCAGAACCGCCTTCTTGGCGGCTTTCGCCTTGCTGTCTTTTGGTGTGGCCTTGGCTGGAGGCACCATGTTCAGTGAATGCTCTACCCCAGAACACATGCCACTCACCCTTGGAAGCAGCCTTCACTTTCGTAGTTTTTGTAGATGCCATAGTAGTGTCTGCAGGAAAAGCGCCAGTCAGGACCAGAAGGCTGAAGGAGGAGTGGGGGGCAACACGGGTCCATCCAGGTGACGATCAGTGAATCCATCGCAATGAATGGGATGAAACCCATTCAAAGGTGACCCATGCATGATGCAATACCGCAGGACGCCGTATTCACAGTGCTTTAGCAAAGATAGGCTCACCTTGAGGATGCCGACAACGTTGAGCTTGCGATTGAGGATGTCCACCACCACCAGTAGTAACAACTTGCCCTCTTTGGACAAGTGTGACGCGTGACGGCCCTTCATCAGGGACCCTTACAGACCCTTACTTGGGAACAACCTCGATATCATCGATGAGAGCGATACACAATCCCTCTTCCAGTCAACGTCGAAACAAAAAATTATCAGACTATCATGACACAAAATTTCCCCTACAGCCTCAATAAGAAAATGGTTTCTGTGTACTCATCAACCTGCCTTTTTGCATTCAATTGCGTGAGAGCAAGTGCCTCGAGGATAATAAGGACACCATCCAAAAGGGCCATAAGGTTTTCCTGCATGGTTCAACAGTATCAGAATTCAGGGCACCGTCCTGCTGAAACCGCTGCCAATCTGCTAAGCCTTGCCAGCGATGATGTTGTCAGGTTGACGTTGGGTTGACGCCAAAAAGGCCCAAAGCCTCCGGAGTAATTTTGTTTTTCACTTCGTTTCGCCTGTCCGGCCAGGTTCGCAGTCGATGACCGTGAATCCGCAGACACCGCGACAGTTTATCGTTTGCAACGTCAGGTCCACCACTTACATAAAAACTTCGACGCGTTTTGCCAGATAAACCCAGAATTGATCGAACTTGGCTCGTGCTTACATGGTATAGGTTGCTCACCCGTGGTGTTCAAGTCAGAAGCTGCCAACTCACATATTTATCCATCGATTTTCGACTAGAAACCCTGCAGGCCTTTGAATCCCTCACCATACGCGCAAGATTCTACGGAATATGATCCCCGTAGCCCATCCCTCACTCCGCGAACACGCCATGCAAGCCCTGCCGGGACAAACTCAGCACCATACGCGACTTCCGCAGCCCTCTCGCCGTAGATCTTCGTCAGATCCCTCGCCCAAACACCTGACCAGGGTGATTCTGGTTGACGACGGACAGATCGGCCTTGAGAACGCCCTGCGTGAACAGTATCTACTCATCAAGGTAGCCAGAACACCCAGCTTCATGCAAGAGTGCGAAAGAAAGCAAAACAGAAAGGATTGTAAGGAGTGAAAGCCCAGAAGCACTTGAGCGAGATGAAACCGAGTTCCAAGCAAATTGAACAAAACCGAGAGGAAATTAGTTTGCATGCCGAGCGTGCAGGGTGAACATGAACACCGTCTATTTGAGGGGCCACCACACACTCGATTTTATCGGAACCTACAAGCGTTGATGAGGACCCCCAGCTGTTCAAGACACCATCCAAGTTGATTTGGTGACTAGCAGTCTGAAAGTGAAAGAAAACCGCATCGCATATTCAATGGCGCCCAAGGTAACTTTTGGAGCATAAAACAAGCCGGCTACATATTATAAGGGCATACCACGGCCAACACACAACACAGCGCTGTAAAGTGAGAATTGGTGGCGGTAAAAGCCACATCGGAGCGACGGAACATTTCCGGGATCGGCCGGGGCCGGCGAGAAGCCTTCCATCCTTGCACCCTATTACAGTATCCGTCAAACCCCCTGCGCACGACGACGACAACGACGACAACGACGACAACTACCAATCCGACAACAGCGGCGACGACCACAAACGTTTCAACGAACGACGACGCCAACGTTGAACATCCTGCTCTCTCTCAACAAATCCCCGCACAAGTGCGGGGCAGAGATATGGGAGTACGCCAGCCCAAATGGTCTGCTAACAGCATGATCGGTAATGAAATAAAATCACCTCTCGTTGCGCACACGAGCGTCGAGTGACGCGCTTTTTCTTTCCCTTAGCTGGCGCGGGTGGTGGACTTGTTGCTAGCATCGCAACTTGTCCTCTTGACGTCGTAAAGACCAAACTTCAAGCCCAAAGAGCTGTCGTCGGACAACAGGGTTATCAAGGAATTATAGGTACCGATTAGAAAAATGTTTAAAATTTCCATTCCAACCTCACACGACTCTTCCTCGAAAGATACTGTGAAGACTATACTGACAACTAATGGATTTCGTGGACTCTATCGTGGCCTGGGTCCCACCATCCTTGGATACCTCCCTACATGGGCCATATACTTTGCCGTCTATGACGGCATCAAGACGTTTTTTGGAGAGGCGCCTTTAGGAGAGCCAACTCGGGACCGAATCTACCCAGCCGCACAAGTGAAAGGATACCAGCCTGTGGTTCGCGAGCACCCTTGGTCACTACATATCTTATCAGCAATGACGGCAGGGGCAGCGAGCACCATTTGCACAAACCCTCTTTGGGTAATCAAAACGCGATTCATGGTCCGGCCCTTGATCACTTTTTTGCCCCTCATCTGCAACGACATCTGACCTACTTCTTTGCCAGACGCAAACCCCAGAAGAGATCAGATACCGTCATACACTTGACGCTGCCATCACCATATACCGGAACGAAGGGATTCGGGCATTCTATCGTGGTCTCCTCCCCAGCCTTCTCGGGATCGCACACGTTGCCGTTCAGTTTCCCTTGTATGAGGAATTGAAAATCCTATCGCGTTCGTCTGTTTTCAATCCCTTTCCCTGAGAGTTCCCGACTGACTGGACCCCAAGAGGGCCATTCCGACGCTCCCCTCAGTAGTCAAACCATCCTTGCTTGTTCAGCCATATCCAAGATGACCGCTTCTATCGCCACATATCCCCACGAGGTCGTCCGAACGAGGTTACAGACCCAGCGTCGACCGCTGGCTGATGACATGTCATCTGATGGAATGATCAAACAGCATCCCCGTCGAGGTATCATCTACACTACCAAGAACCTCGTCCGTAAGGAGGGATGGACAGGGTTATACAAGGGGCTTTCCGTTAATCTTGTGCGGACGGTCCCTAACAGCGCCGTTACGATGCTAACGTGAGTTTTTGGGCAAACCCACACACCGACTATGAGAACCACTGATTGACCTTTGCTGTGTTAGCTATGAAATGCTCATGCGACACTTATCCTCGCGAAGACCAGGAGGAGCAAGTTGATAATCTTTTTCTTCATTGGCTTTTCACCCCCCATTTGCATTAGACCATACGTACTTATTGTGCAAGACTTGTACACTAGTTGCTCTCTTTATCCACTTGTTTTCAAGCAGTGTACACGGACAAGCTAGAAACGCCAGGGAAGTTCCGCCTCCGCCTCAACTGCCTCCCAAACCCGCATGGCCAAGACCTGCTCTGGTTCGCTGAGAAAAAATGACACTGTTTCAAACCTTGGTGTCTGCGCAAACATGACCATGTACGCCTTTATCCTTTCCCTTGTGCCTTCACTATTGTCAACCGACAACACGGCCTGAAACACCTCGAGAATAGCCACGAGCATGGAAGGTTCCAACGAAGCTTGAAACAACGCAGGCAAGGACTCTGGCGGGATAGCCTGTTTGGCTTTACAAAGTGTTGAAATCCATGATAACCTTCTGATCACTCACGGAGAATATGGACCACCTCTCTTGTGACGATGTTTCTCTTTCCCATGAGCGAGTAAATTCGAACAAGGTCATCGGAGGTTTGACCACACGCCGCTTCGCTCGAGGAATTATTGTGTTGTTTTGGGTAGTCGGTGTTGCCGTCTTCACAGGTGCTTCTCCAGAAGAGACTGAGGTAGTAGCAGCAGCAGCCCCAACAGAAGCGGGCACAGCAGACTGGCGATTCGATTCTGAGTGAGAAGGGAACTGTTGCGGAGACACCGTTCGTGTCGGGAACATTTTGGTTTCCCCAGACGCCTTGAAAATCCCACCACCCGTGGTGACGACGCGACTTGGACGAGTGGACGCGCGTTCCTCTTTGGCTGATTGGAAAGATTTCTTGGCGCTCGATGTTGACATGGATGGCTGAGCTGATGATGACGATAACGAGGAGGACGAGGATGCTGCTGGCGGCTCCACGATGGTTATTGGCACCCTCCTTCGTTTGACATCTGGTGACGACGACGACGACGCAGTTTTCTTTTTCCATCCGCTTCAACATACCAGACTAGCAATAGAAAACCACCTTTACACACCTGCTTTTTCTTTTCAGCCACTTCTCGCGCTTTTGCTTGAAGAGCCTGTAACTCCGCCTGGACGGCATCGTTCTTGGGTTCATACTTCAACGCGTCTTTCAAGTCTGTGTGATTTCCCCACCCGTGCCGTTATTATGATTGCCAGCAATAAACGAGTAGCCACGCACCGTTTTCTGCCTCTTCCATCCTGTCCAGCCCACTTCTTGCCTGGGCTCTCCGAAACAACGCCTTGACGTTTCGTTTGTCTTTTGTCAACACCATTGAACAATCGCGTTCGGCATCTTCATTCCTAAGGGATAGGGTGAGATCCAACCGGCTTGAGGTTGAATATGCATACTTTTGAAGTTTCAGATACGCGGCGGCGCGGTTCAAAGCAAAAGTGAGGTCGGTCAGCTGTGGATCTGCAATCATAGCAGCCGAGTAATGCCCAATTGCTGTTGGGAAATCTTGGGCTTTAAAAGCTGCATTGCCCTTGAGAATATCGTCTGATTACAGAACTTCAAGCTGTCGTGAAGAATCTACCTTTTCTTTATGTTCGAGAGCTGCTTTCGAGGTGGACATGAAAGTATGAACGCGATTAGCTAATGGTGGTGACTATTCCAACCGCCTCCCTTGAACCCACATTCCGCCCCTGTTTCGAACATCACCGATGCACCACCACTTTTCAATCATTTCCATCGTCATTTCTCTTTCGCCGTTTCCATCGAAAAATTCCATCGGACCGACTCCATCTCCGGACACGGGGTCGAACAAGGAAACTGCACCGATCATCATCATCATGAGAAGACTGCAAACAAAAACAGCATTCGTACTTTTCTGAGCATCGAAAGGAGAGCCAACTTGGAACGTTGAACTGCCCACGTCCAAACCAAGTGCCGCCCTTCCTCCTCTGGTGGCGAGATCGAGTGCTTCTTTCCAATCTATGGCGTTCTCAGGGCCACGAAACTTGGAAACGAGGACAGCACTGCGCATAGCGTTCATGATGTCAACGCTGTAACCCCCTGCGATATCCGTTCCAAGTCCTACTTTGACACCTCGCTGAAGGGACTCTCGGAGTGGGAAGATCCTCGAAGAAGAAAAGTAGGCGTTTGAAAGCGGACAATGAGCGACAGAAGTTCCTTTTTCTGCAATCGTGTCAAGTTCAGAATGGGAAAGAAAGGTGCAATGGGCTTGAAGGGTGCGCGAAGTCAGCAATCCAGCCTGAGATGTGATCTATGCTTTGGACAATGGACAGAGGGGTGAGAGAATGAACCTTGTCAAAGACATCAACATCAGGAGCACCCCGTTCGTCAAGGACCCAAGCTACTTCATCCTCCGATTCTGACATGTGGCTTTGCATTCTGAGTGTCTGATCGTGAGCCAACATGGCCCCCATTTGTCGGAGGAGATCATTTGAACAAGTTGGGATAAAACGGGGGGTGAGGATGGGTTGAACGAGGCGGCGATGAAGAGGAAGATGAGAAAAGAGGTTACGACAATTTTCGACGAAAGAGTTGGCAGAATTCAAGGCGTCAATATCGATGTATGATGGACGAGTGGAAATGTCCATGGAGACTTTTCCAACGAACGCTCTGATGCCTGCTTGATGCATGACCTGAGCAAGAATTAAACTGGTTTTTTTATGAGTTGCATGAAGATTTGATGAGGAAAAAGGGGAGCACTTTGATTCCTCTTTTAAAGTTCCAAACAAGGCGACAGCACCGGTTCCGTGTTCTTTCAAACGACGAGCAAGAGCTGTGTAGACGGAACGTGCGAGTTCGGGGTCTTGATCGATACGTTCCTCTGCTTTGAAGGCGTATTCATCGAGCCATTGAAGGAGAGGGAGATGAAGCCCTGTTCCTTGGTACAGAAACTGAGGAGCGTGCAAATGACAATCTACAAAAGTGGGTAGAATGAAAGAGCCATTTGGGAGAGATGGGGTCTGATCGTTGGGGTCTGGTTTACCGAAAAAGGATATTAAACCTGTATCGTCGTTTGAGACTAGAAAGGTATGAGCCTGGTATCTTCCTTGGTCGCTATGGCGAGCACTCACTGAGTAAATAATCATTGAATAAATGAGAATTTGAAGCCAAGAAAGAAGCTCTGAGATGCATGTGATTACGAAATGAATTGATCCGGTGCTGCTACTACACTCTATCGCCGATACAAGTACTGTAACCCGGTAACCCGTAACTCCTATTCATCGCAGACTCCATGTTCAACAGAGTATTAGCAAGTCATCATTTCATTCTTATATATAATCCCTTTTCTAATCTCTCTCCTTCAGACTAGATATCAACGTCCCATTCGCTCAATAATGTCACAGTCTCGTCCGTCCTCGACTACTACTACTATACCGGACCCTCCCCCAGGTTACGCCCTAGATCCAAATGCTGGCCCAATGCTCAGATACCAAGCCTCTCTTCCTCGTCTACCAGTTCCATCTTTATCTTCAACAGCCGCTAAATACCTAGAGTCAGTTAGACCACTCCTCGCTCCAACGGCGTTCGCTCGGACAGAATCCATTGTCAACAATTTCGTCGCTTCTCCTCAAGCCGCAGAACTTCAACGTCGTCTCCAATCCCGCGCATCGGACCCCAATATTAAAAATTGGCTCAGTGACTGGTGGAATGACGCAGCTTATATGGGTTACCGCGACCCAGTTCTCGTCTTTGTCAGTTACTTTTTCGTACATCTCGACGACCCCGCCCGGAAGACTTCTGCCACGAGAGCAGCATCTCTCGTAAAAGCAATCCTTCCTTTTAGAGCTTTGACCGAAACGTGAGTCCCGGTCTCGTCCACTCCTCTACCACCCCGCCTTGCTGACCACTCCCCACAGCAAAATTCTAGAACCCGAAAAAGTTAGAGGCGCTCCCTTGTGCATGGATTCCTACAAATGGCTGTAAGCCTCATCACCGATCAATCCTCGGTAAAACCTTTTCTGATCCTAACCGCCCCGCTTCCTTCCTAGTTTTCACTCTTCCCGATACCCCGTGATACCCTCGGACACTGCAAGTAAATTCGACCCCGCTACCCACAACCATCTCGTTTGCATACGCAAAAATCGTTTCTTCATCATTCCCTTGGCCGACGCACACGGTCGAGAACTTTCTGCCGCAGAATTAGAAGTGTCAGTGACGTACCTCACGCCAAAAACTCCTCGTCTTCGTTGCTAACCAACACGCAGGCAAATAGAGCGGGTAATAGAAAAGGCTGGTACCACACCCTCGCCTATCCCTATCGGCGCCCTCTCAGGAGACAACCGCGATCTATGGACAAAGGCCAGGGAAACCCTGATCGCCGCATCCCCGAGCGGACTCAACGCCCAATCCCTCGAAAAGATTGAAAGCGCCATGATCGTTCTTTGTCTCGATGACACCCAACCGATCACCCGAGACGACATCAGCTGGGCATGCTGGGTGGGTGACGGAAAGAACCGTTTCTATGATAAGCATCAACGTTAGTTCTTTTTTGCTTCTCAGATTCACCTTGTGGATCTGACTCGTATCGTATACGTCAGTGATCGTGTTTGATAACGGTCGGTCCGGTTTCCTCGGTGAACACTCGTGTATGGACGGAACCCCGACGTTGCGTATGAACGAGTTTATGCTCGCTAGCTTGGCACACAACAAGATAGACCTCGGCCCAGCTCGATCTGCCCAGACGGGCAACAATTTACCCCTACCAGAAGAGCTCGTCTTTGAAACCAACGCCCAAGTAGAAGGGTTGGTCAAAGAGGCAGAGGGTAGGTTCCACGAATTGGTTGGAAGGCATGATTTACATGTCAGTGTCACGAGTCAAAGCAAAACATCCGTGATTCTAGGTCTGATGGATCTAATGGGGTTTTTTCTCTTTTTGACAGGTGCTGCATTACGAAGGGTACGGCAAGAATACCATCAAACAACACAAGGTGTCTCCGGATGCATGGGCACAGCTCGTGAAGCAGCTGGCATTTCACAAGATGTTTGGCCGGCCCGGAGTAACCTATGAAAGTGCCCAAACGCGAAAGTATCAACTCGGAAGAACGGAGGTGATCCGAAGCGCCAGCAGCGAGTCAAAGAAGTGGGCCGAAGCCATGTTGGATCCTGCTCAACAAACGGTGAGAATTCAAAATTATATATACATATATTCGAAATCTCCCTTCCTTGTTTTTCGGAAATCGTTTGCGATCTCCGTGTCAAAACTCACGGTCAATCTACCGAGTGTTGTGGCGCTCACTCCATATGGACATTCCACTGATCATTTTTGTCTTTTTTCGGTTTTAGGACGCAGCACATCTCGCTTCGTTGTTCCGATCCGCCGTGGCTCGGCACCTCCAATATTCGGCATGGGCCGCCGATGGTCAAGGTGTCGACCGTCACCTCTTCGGTTTAAAGAAGTCTCTTCAACCGGGAGAACCATTGCCTGAGATTTATAAAGACGAAGCGTTTGCGAAATCATCACATTGGGAGTTGAGCACGAGCCAGCTGAGCAGTGCTTACCTCGACGGTTGGGGTTATGGTGAAGGTACGTATAATATCTGTGACGTGGGCGGGGGGGGTGGTGGTGGTTTTCTGGTTTATTGGTTATGAAACTGACATTCTGTCTCCAATTTCCAGTTGTTCCTGACGGATATGGGTTGTCATACTCCATTGGGGATGACTATATCCGATGGACGATCACGAGTTTGAAGAAAAACACGGCAGAACTTAAACATTATCTAGCAGAAGCAGCCAGGGAGACTCGGGACATGATGGATCGTGCGCAGGGAAAGAGTAATGGTAGCAAGCTATAAGTGAAAGAGTGTGTGTGTGCGAAGTGACTGACATTGCTTCGAGATTGAGGAGGGTTGAAGAGGTGTGAAAACAGATAGAAATAAATCTCGGAGTGAATCACGACCATGTTGTACATAGGTCAATCTATAATATTAATAGGTTCACCGTTTGACTGTCCCCTCCCCCTTTTTCTCTCATCTCTCATGTCCATCTCTCCTCCTCAATCTCTTTGTCAGTTCCCAATGTCTGTCGATACCCAGATTCAACCTAGGCCCCTTAAGCGTCCTAGAAAGTCGCGGGCAGACAATATCGTCGATTCAGAATTCAATATTCAGCCCCCCCAGCCAATGGATCATATATTCATTACAGAGGGTGTAACGTCAAAGAAACCAGGCGGAAAGAAAGTATGAAATTGTGTCGATATTGACCTCACAGTCCCTTCTGACTGCCTTGCTAGGCTCCGCTATCCTGCTGTGAATGTAGAAGGTAAGCTCGTCACACCATAGTCGCAAGACACATGGAGCCGTCAACAAGAAGAGAAGCTGATGCTTTTTCCACTTTCCTAGATTGAAACTGAAAGTGAGCTCCAAGGTGGCGGCGGGTTGCAATTTGCCTCCGCCGACCCTGCAATCGCCAAATGAGCAAAGTGTGCTGACTGTGATGGCATCCTCCTCATCCTTTCGCTCTTAGTGCGATCGCAGCTTCCCTTGCGCCTCGTGCAAGGTATGTAC
>CEMH01202495.1:0-26909 GCA_001179725.1 Macrocystidia cucumis | reverse complement strand
GGGCGGTACCTTTCGCGGGCTTTTGATTCAACCAGCGAGTCTTTCCTCGAGAGTTTCTGACCGTGATCAGGGCTCTGTGTTAAGCGGCGAAAACCGCTCATACACCCGAAGCCTTCCGCCCGACCTGAAAGTCGGAGGAATCACGAACCGTAGTGCGACGTGCGAATGGCTCAGAACACGGACGTGGAGAGGAATGCCCATGTGTGCATCGGACTCGGATGTCTGAAGGGAGTCGATCTTGGGGAGTGCTTACATTGAGGAACATGTCCAGAAACATGGATCTCTTCCAAAGGCATCCCGATCTTATCTTCCATTCTCCAAAACCCTGTCAAGAGAGGGACAAAGGATGAGTGAAAAAAGGGGTGCAAGTAACGTCCAGCGAAGGTTCATGTCACCTGCAAGGCAGATCGCGCCGGCCTGAAAGTAATACCTTCCGTCCGTTCCTGACGCGAATGGGGATTCTTGTCAGCGCCTGAGATGTTGCGCTTTCAAAGAGAGTAACTGTTTACCCTCAATCATGAGCGCGAGGTCATCCTGAACTCTTTACAGATAGGGGAACAAGGAACCAATCAGCCACTGAAACGCAACGCTAAATCGTATACAATAGCGGAGCTCACAAGAGTGCCGCAAGCTCCATTGCTTTCTCAGCTCCTCCGTGGTTGGTGTCCAATGGCAATTCATAAGTTTCTCGGACTGGAAGAACGGTTATGCGCTTAATGGGCCTTTTCCCTTCCCAACCGGAATACTTGAGGGCAGGTCCATTCGGTTCGTGTCTGGTGACCTTGAAATCGTTGGGGTACCTCCTCGCCAGGAATTCCGCCAACTCGTGCACCAATTCAACAGCTACATAGAGTTAAATGTGTACCTGATGAGCAGTGGATTCAGGGGGTGGAGGGGTGGGTGGAGTGGAGCTTTCGATGACCCTCGAAGGGTGCTTGCTGCTCACCGGCATTTTCACCTGAATGTACCACTCCTGGTACCTCAGGTTGCACACGCAACACACCTGGACGACGTGTTCGTAGCCTATGCGTCTTGATGCGATGGTAGGCAGTAAATTGGTTGTCAAGCTATGGGAATTGCGTGCATGTAACGTATGCGAGTGTCAGTCTCTTTGGCAGGTACAGCCTCAGATCGGTGCGAGAAAAAAGCTTACCTCGATCCATTCTTGGAAAGGCATGTTCCGAATGCCCATTGTGACACTGATGACGGGGGGGAGTGAAAAAGAAGATAAAGTGCACAGCTTATTGAGGGCTCACATCGAAAACGAGGAGCACACTTACTGATACGCTCCCCATCGAAACGGTCTGTAAGGAATGGGTTTGAGATCGCTCACATAGCCCGAGATGCCTTCGATCTTGGGAAAAGCGAAGGGAACAGGCAACCATTCTGGGTGCGCGGCTTTAGTAACAAGGTTAAACCGATGGGCTCCACAGACTAACCTCCAGTGGCACGCTCTTTCTTCAACGACTTCTCGGAAGCAAACTTTGCTGTACGTGATGGTGTTTCGGCCAACCATGACCGGCGTATCAAAACAAATGAAATAAGCGCCAATAGCGCTGCTGGCATCACATATGAACTGCAGATCCCAGCGGCTATGGGAGAAAACTGCGTAAAGCTTAACCAGTTGCTTTCAAGGCTGATCATCGTTCAGGTTGAAAGCCTGGCGGGCGCGTGGGCAACAGGGCGAAGGCTTCACATAAGATGTTCTCAGCTGATCGTGAAAGTGGAAACCACCTGATGGACCCCACACCTCTAGTATGGATTGGACCGCAACGTGTTGTGTTTTATGTAAGGATTGTAGGCATACCTGGGGCTATTGGTGGAAAAGATGCTTTCATGAGAAGAACATCGTCCGGAAGATGCCAATCAGTGAAATTAAGCGTGCGCCATTCGGTACAAGGACGGCTAAGGACGGTTGTTTGAACACTGGGAATTTCACACGCCCCGTCATTATCATTGCGGCAGCCACGGGTTCGTTCTCGAACGACGAGATTGCGTCTTTGAGCTTGATGTGCGAAAATAGGTGGTAGACACCCACTCCATTCTCGTGTCTTGGCCCAAGTCTGGATCGACTCTTCTCGCTGTCATTCGGCCGTCAGACAATCTGTTGACAGAGAAGGTGGAGTCTGCGAACGAAGCGGAACCTTCTGTGCCATTTACAGTGCTAACCACCACCTCAACCCACTCAACCTAACATGGACCATGTCCCCCGGCCCCGAACGCGTTCATTCTCAAAGGGGCTGGACACCGAGCAAACGAGGGCCCTCACCAGGAGCACAATTAAAGCGCCATCACACTGGCTCCGGACCGTATGCCATCAGTGCATACAGTTTCGCGACCACACATAGCATGAATGAATAGTCCGTGGGATGAGAACGAGAAACCTTAATCGTTTCTCACTTGGCCTGATGTCAGCAATCATCTCTTCCAAGTGATGTTTTTAGCTCACCATAATCTGTTTGGGATCTATAGGTCGAGAGCTTTCTCGTTCGTCCAGCCCTTACTCCCCGTCGATCATCGATGTGCATTGGCAGTTGAGGGATGTTGTGACTCCACCAGGTCGTGTTATAGGGGATTTCATTACACTGTTCTTGGCCAGATTGATAATTGTCGGCGAACCCTGCACACATCACTTGTTATCCCAATCAAGGCTCGATCAATGCCGTCATGGCGTCAACACATGGCCGACTTTATCGAGAAGAGATCAGGTTCGGTGTCATGAGGTTGGCCGTTTTCTGCCATTTTGCATGATACTCAACTCGACGTGGTCAATGGACTTGCAAACATTGTTCTTCCAAAGTGAAAAAAAGAACCATTATGGAATTTGGTAGAGGCGCTACTTTGTACACGGAGATCTCAGGTAACAGATCGAAAGTTGGAAAAAAAAGACAAGGTGGACAGCCTGTCGTGGATATATCTCACGATCTCACGGAACCGGTGACTTGGGGCATCAAAATGGATGTATTTAAAAACCGCTCCACAGCGACACTGGTGCCGATAGTGGCGATACTGGTGATTCGATGAGACAAGTCTGAAGACGAAAAGGCTGAGCAAGGGATCAAGGAAGTGGCGGGGGAGATCATCAAGGAGGGGATCAAGAGACGAGAAAGAGAGAATGCCGTTGATTGATGTTTCTGACAAGAAAAATTGAGGGTGAAGATTTGGAGTCCGCGAAGTCGCAATGCGGCATTTTTAGTTAGTCAGGATTACGTGTTGCAAGGAGGGTAATAGTAATTAACAACATGGAGGGGAATGGGGAGTGGGGATTGGGATGAAGAGTGTGGAAGTGGAGAAGATATAGGAAAGAGTCAAGAGAAGAATGACGAAAAAAATGACGTTTACGGGCACATTGACGGGGATGGGGGAATTGGAAGGAGGGTGAGACAGGCACCTGATGGGAAGAAGAGAGGGATCAAACATCTGCAAACAGTGACGGTGCGATATAACACAGCTACGTCAGCAGTCGTCATTTCTGTTTGTATCCCCCAACGTCGTCACTCTTCGAAAAAAAAAAGACTTTTTTTCCCTCCTTTTTTTCAGTTTAATTGTTTCTGTTTTGGAAAGAACATCGACGTCATGTCTCCAAAATCCCAATCTGCTTCTCCCCCTCCAGACCAGAGACGAGCACCCACTCGTCAGACTCGTGCCGACTTTGACAAGGAGCCGAACCCTTTCGAACAGTCATTCTCCGCTACTCCACGTTCTGCTTCTTCAAACCTCAGAAATTCATCTCCAAACAGAGATTCTTCAGACGACTCTAATATCAAGGATCGTCCCCTCTCAAGGAATTCTCAAAACAGGAGCGCTTCTCCATCTCGTCCTGTCTTACCACCAATTGCTTCCCTGCAATCTCCCGCAGACCCCTCCTACGCATGGTCTTATCCAAATTCGTCTATCGCCAACTCCCTCCGCGCAGGTCCCCTCTCCCCGGCAATGCTCGCCGGCCCACAATCCACTAACGAGCAACCCCATCTTCAATTTGATCCGTCTTCTTTCCGCACCGGCCTGACTCCCCGCAGTGGTTTTACCCCCCGAACAGGCCTCACTCCTGCCGGCACTGGCCTCACTCCTCTAGTCGGCGGTCCCGTCAATTTTCCTCCTTCACCTGGTACAGCCGCCATTCTAGCCATGATGAACCCCAATAATTCCAATTCCTCCGCTTCCGGTGCCACTATTACCCCCAACACCCTCAACGCCTTGACTGGCGTCATCAGTAACGGCTTGTCAAATGGAAATTCCAATGACAACAATTCCAATGGCAATGCTTATCCTTCGCACGCTCAGATGGCACATTCTCAGCAAAACGGCGATCATTCTAATGGGTACCTTAATGCATCCAACGCAGCTAGTACAGCCGCAAATGGTCTTTTCCTACTTTCACAAGCTCACCAGGAGCTTACGAAACGTGAGGAAGCTCAAGCGCGTGCTGGCAACGTGAACGGGACTCATGGTAGTAATGGTATAAACGGGGTTGCTCTCAACGGCAAGCGAAAGCGAAAGTCACTGGACGACACCTCACCGCCATCCCCCACTGTTCAAACTTCCAATCGCGGGCCTGCGAAAAGGAGTCGGGCTGCACCAGCTCCTAACGGTCGTGGTAACAAACGAAGTCCGCGACTGTCCGAGGAGCTTGGAGGGGATGATGATGACGATGATGATGAAGATGAGAACGATATGGACGATGGTGATGGTGGAAGTGGCAATGGTTCTGCCACAGGGCGACGGAGCAAACGGCCAGAGACAGAAGAAGAGAAACGTCGCAACTTTTTGGAAAGGAATCGACAAGGTTGGTTGTCGGTTTGTGTATTCTTCGGCTCCACTGACCATGACACTTTCAGCTGCTTTGAAATGCCGACAGAGGAAGAAAGCTTGGCTTTCCCAACTACAGGCGAAGGTCGAATTCCTCACCAACGAGAACGAGCGCCTTACATCCGCGCTCGTCTCCTCACGAGAGGAGATTTCACGGCTCAGCGCACTGGTCGGTGGAGCTGGTGTGGTAGGGAGCATGGCGATGGGGGTCGGCCCTGTGGCAGGGCCTGGCGTGCAACCCGTCAGCATGAACGTTAGCATGTCAGGAAAAGCCCAGACGGCAGTCGCAGCGGGAGGTCCTAGCAATGGCGGACGCGGCTCTGGATACGGTTACTAGTCGACCTGCACCGCAACGCTTACCGCGAACGGCACGTCCTGCTTTGTTGCATATCCGAACCATCACCTCCTCCCCCTTGCTATGTGCATACTCATCACACCGGATTTACATCGCTTCGACCTCGCCAACGTCTCTCCTCGCTTCCTCTTATACGAATTCCCCAGAGCAGACTAATCCCACAAAAATCAAATCTCGCTGTCACGAAGCCACTTCAATGAACAAAACTGACTGTACACGTCTCCACAGTTTCTCCACTCGTTTTGGTGGCATGAACTTTTATCCTTCCCTGTACGTAGGTACTCTAGGAATCCCGGCCTTTTCTTCGTGTCTTAATATTCGCTTGTGTTCTCCTTTTTCACTTCACTTTTTTCTTTTTTTGGGGTATTATTTACGTTGTTCTCCTTTTTCTACTTGTCGTCGCTTGTCTTGTGTTTTCACAGGGCCGAGAGATATCTCTGCTTGTGCTGGTCCATGTATATTTACCAAATAAATCAACGGGTATAAAATGGATGATTTGGAAGGTGTTGTTGTAATGATCGCCATCATTGCGCCATCGATTTGGGGGAGTGGAGACCCAGTGCCGCATGTATAAGCATCTACAGGCCCCGCGAAAGTGTCAACAGGGAGGAGTGTATTCACAGTTACATTACTCACCTCAAAGCCTCGTTTCCTTGTCATATACATGTTGCGTTTTTTTTGACACGCCGCCATGTTATGTTTCTGACAGTCGTCTAAGATGTCTATTACAACATGACGCACAGATAACGGTGTGTATTAACTGAGGACCCAGATCTATCCCACCCAATGGTAATCTACGCCGCGAGAACCAAAAGCGGATAGCTTTGGATACCCGGAAAGAGTATATCGTTACCCACGGAGAGAAGGCGATCTTGAGGAACGGGGGAAAATGATGAAACGCAAGTGGTTGTTCTTTGCTGGCAACTTATGTTACTTGGTCACTTACTAGCCCTTCATAGCATCATCATCAGGCATCATCCTCATCGATCCGCGCGTCATGATACCTTATCACCGGTTGGAGGCTAGGCTTCAGGTGCTTTGGATTTGGATGCTTAATACATTGGGTACGTAGTACGTACTTGCCATCGATTGTGATTTGTTGGTTTTTTGTTCCGGTCAGTCAGCTGGGTCTAGCAAGTTTCGGACTTGAAGGGGGTGGAGGGGAGGCGCCGAGGGACATGTAGCAAGGTGTGTTGTGTTACGTGTACGTACATATCCAACGGTTAGGGATTGGGTCGGCGGTTGTACGAGGGATTGACATTAATTGGCAGTGGCGGAGTAATGATGGTTTTAACAGTCGTTTGGTGTATTTCGAGGCCGAGGCAAGAGAGACATGGAGAGACAGCCTGAACAGCGTTATGAAAAGATCGCCACGTCGGATTGATGGGCAGGCAGTGGGAGAGAAGCGCGGTAACATCTGGAAATGATTTTTTTTCACTTTGAGATGCCGTTTCATCACCCACCCCCCATGGAAAGGCATCTTTTTTTAAGTTTAGTGTTAGTCAGTCCAGGAAAGTTGATGTAGGAATACAGGAAAGGGCTCGGCTTCGACCCAGATTGATGATTGATGGTGCCAGACCGACTCGGACAGATCTTTCCGCTGGGGAAGTTGCAGAGGATCATCCGCTTCGATGTTCGGATGAACTGCGGGCGTGTGTGCGTGGGCGATTATCAGATGTGATGGAGTTCAATAGTTGTGATGGCCATTTACCAGGACGTTGTTCCGTTCAAATGGTCTGCGCCGCATTGAAACAACGTTGCATGCACCAAAGGAATTCGAAGTGTGCCCTTTCCATCAGCAGATCAACGTCCCAGAAAAGCACTACCCCCGGGGATACCTGAGCCTCGGCTTTACCAAGGAGCATCTGATACAAAGACTTGTCTTGTGATGTCAAGACGGGAACCGAGAAAAGGCTGTGAAAATGAGAATAAGTCCGTTGGACTCGAGGAGTTGAGTAAAGCTCAGTGACAAACCACCACTCGGGGCTCAAACTGCATCAACATCTTCAACAACGTCTCGATCAAAAAAAATTGCTCAATTTTGCTCTTCTCTCAGATCCTTACCAAAGGCGCGCTGGATCTCTGTGTATCCCTGGCTAAATCAATGACGTTAACACCTAAAGATATTCGCGTTTCACACGTGAAGCGCCCGTTTCTATTCTCTTTCTCAAACTGTGAAGAGTCTTCGGAATCAACGTTCAACTGCTTGAACTGCCTCTGGAAACAACTTCTCTCTTTCTTTCTTTCGTCAAAGTGTTATCATGATCAGACAAAGTCTCGCTTTCAAACAACGGCCCGAATCGAACCCGAACGCCTTCGTATCAGTATCATCTATGGCTGCTGATCAAATTGATCGCACCAGATTGTTGAGAAATTACCAATGCGATCGTTTTAGGATATTGGTGATGGGGAAAAGAAATGCGGGGAAGACGACGATTTTGAAGAGGATGACAGGCAGCAAGGATGGGACGGTGGAAGTTCATGACGGCGCTGGAAATCCTGTTCGTTTCTGTTGTCCCTTCCTCCTCAAGAGCAAAACGTTCGCTAACAAGTTTTACTCTCGATTGTAGGTCACGGATTTATCGTTCATGGAACCTTCCGCAGATGTACGCACTCCATTCCCCCATGTTCATCACCCGTCTTCTCATCACCCTCCCTCTTTCTCGCCTCCTAGCGTGGACAACATAACATCGACTACGAGATCACCTATCCCACGAATCCGGGTTTTGTGTTTCACGACTCTCGTGGGATTGAAGCTGGTTCCGTCACCGAGGTTGACATCGTGAAGGAGTTCATTGAAACCAGAGCAGCCAAAACGGACTTGCAAGATCAGCTGCATGCGATATGGTGCGTTCTGTTGGAGAGCATCTTTTCTTGAAAAGAGCTCGTACTAAACTTTGACCTCTAGGTACTGTCTTCCTTTGGACAACGACCGTCCAATGTCAGAAGAAGAAATGCGATTTTTCGAGAATGGAACTGGGGCAGGTTCGTTTCCGCGTTAACAGCACGGTGCCATTGTCATCCAGGAATGTTAACTGGTCCGATTCTTGCATTCATCAAGTTCCTGTCATCGCCATCTTCACCAAATTCGAGTGGCAGATTACCAAAGCGTTTGGAGAGCTCCGCGATGCAGGCTCCACTCGTGCGGAGGCTAAAGAACAACAAGCTACTCGGGCAGATCAGGTCTTTGCAGAGAAACTCCTTGCGCGAATTCAGGCATCAAAGTACCCGCCTGCTTGCCATGTCCGACTGCAGCGTACGTGAACCCTTTGTGATCCTGCACCAGATATTGATCCACCTTGCAACATGAATCAGAAATGAACGAAGAGGGAAGTAACTGTTCAGAACTGACTATGCGTACTGCAGAGACACTCAACAATGATATCCTTGAACAACTGTTTGCAACCGTCCAACAAAACAATGTGGATGTCAGTATTCGTGTTGCTCTCAAGAGGTACATGTTTATGCTGTTTCTGTAATCACCCTTTTTAAAAACCTCGGACAGCTTGATTCGTAGTGGCAAGAAAAGCAGTATCATTGAGATGCTGGGTGGTGGTGACAGTTATGTCAAAGCCATTGGGGTGCTCAAATACTTCCCAAACTGGGTAAGCTTTGGAATTTTGTGTTGAAAAAAATGCAGACTATTCAAACCTAATACCCAACTTTACAGCCTGTAAGTGTACTCTTTTTTATAATTGTAGCCTTTCATTTTCATTAACAAAAAACATCTTGCGCTTGCAGATTGTGAGTTCTCCTGATGATTTTTCTTCTTTTCATATCAACTAAATTGTTTGCTAGCCAGTATGTTTTCCTTCTGTGTCAAGATGATTCAACTAAAACATGCCTCAGGATGTAAGTACTCTACTGCTGTTTATGCAACAATTTTTTTTACATTGATCTTGCTAGAATGTAAGCCAAGCAAGATTTATTTGAAAACAGGTAACCTGACCTTTTCAAGGCAGTAAGTCAATTTAGGTTTGAATGCTTTCTTGTTTATTGACAAAATTAAAGACTGTGAGGATGTTTTTCTTCCTTTAAACTTTAACAATATAGGTTTTGCAGATGGTAAGTTTTCAATTAACAAAATCTCACTATTGCCCTTACAACCCTTTTACAGAGTGTAAGTTCACAGTTCAAAACCTACAAGCATAAGGGTGAAAACTTAAACCTTTTTCAGATTGTAAGTCTTTTGTCTCCAGCTATTTTTAGTGTTTCTAATCCATGCTTAGGCAAGGGTGGGTTGAGATGTGAATGTATTCTGAAAAACTAAAATAGAATTTTTTTCAGGATGTGAGCTACTAGAAACAACTTTCAGAGTTGACTGCCCTGATTAGTTGACACTAGGCAGTAAGTAAAATAAAATCTACTACCTTTGTGGATTTTACTAATTTTTGTGAAGTATGTGAGTTTTATTTGATTTCCTTACTTGAGAACACTTAGAAGCTTAATATCATTAGAATGTGAGTTTCTTGAAAAACTTAACAGGGAGTGTTAACAGTTTAAACTTTAGGAAGTGGTAAGTTATGTAAACTCCATGTTCTTTCAAACAATTCAAATAAGTATTCTTTAGTATGTGAGTACAAGATTTTTGCTATGATAATTAATCAAACTATAAATCTGAATACCCAATCCTCTAGAAAGTTGGTTTTTTACAACTACTAACTGGAATTTTAGCTGATTATTTATAGACAGTATGTGCTGGTGTTTTGTTATATTTGTTATTACACTCATTTAAAATTTAGCATGTATGATTAGTCAATTTATTGAAGCAATTAGTTTTTTAAGATATTTTTAGATTGTGAGTGCTTTAATACTTTAAGAAAAAGTAACCTTATTGATATTTTGCTAGCTGGTAGGTTGCCTTCTTGTGTAGGTTAAGTTTCTGCTAAAAGTTATATTTACAGGATGAAGTATGTTGTTTTTTTTTTGGGGGGGAAAGGCCAACTTATGTTTGCTTTAGGGGGTAAGTCCTACAACATTATTTTAAAATATACTATTGATTATCATCAAGCCTGTAAGTTTTCTCTATTTTTAATACTTTTATTTTTGTATTAATTGTTTTATTTTTGTTAACAGTGGGTGTGTAATGCATTTTGAAAATTTAAAACTTACTTTTTACAAACAATACCTAGCTTGTAAGTTTTTCATTATTACTACCCCAGCTTTGATAATCCTTTGCTAAAATGTGTTAGCATGTAAGTGATTATATATATCTTTAGACAGGAATACTTACTTTGGCCTAAGCTTGTGAGTCTTGTTTTATTGTTTTAAGCTAGTTTTTACAGTGTATTTTTTTTTGTAGTTGGTATGTGGGGTTTTCTTGTATTGAATTTTTTTTTGTGTCTTAAACACTATTTAGGATGTAAGTTTAAATTTAAGTTTCTCATTTCCAGCCTTTATTTATAATCCTTAGTTGGTTGGTTTTTTGCCCCTTGAATTAGTATCAAGCACTTATGTTTATATTTTCATACCAAGTGGGAGGTTGGTTTTTTGTTGACTTCCTACCTTTAAGCTAAGCTTGGAACATTTGAATTTCTATAGCATGTAAGTGCAAGACTTGTCTTAAAAAGCTCTATTAATTTAAATTTTCAGGCTGTAAGGTTTTATTCTGTTTTTGTTTTAAATAAACTAAGTTTATGCAGGCTGTAAGTGTGCTTCTCTTGCTTTAAAACATATTGGTTTATCTTTTTCAAGGCTGTAAGTGGGTGTAGCACTTTTTTTCCACAAAAATTCATTTGGCTTTAGTTTGTGAGTAGGGTTTAATTCATAATATCCACTTTTTTGTAATAAATGTTTAGGGAGAGGTGAAGTAATTTTTTTGATTTGATTTAATGTTAATACTTATGTTTTTCTAGAGTGTAAGTTGTGTTTCAAACTTGCTTATATGCTAGGAATTAAAAGGAACAACAGGCTGTGAGTAATAATTATTTTATGCCCCTTAATTCTTGTTTATATTTTAAAAGGCTGTATGTTTTGCTATTCTCCTACCTATACTTCCCCCTCACAAAGCATAGGCTGTGAGTTATTATTTATTTATTTATTTACTGTTTTTTTTTACTTTGTTTAGTCAATGGCACATGGAGTAATTTGTTTCTATCTTATGTCTATTTACTACCTGCTAACAACAGTCTAGTTGGTAAGTTTGAGATTCATTTCCACCAAGCTTCTTGGAAATTCATAAACTAATCTTTTGCAGCCAGTGAGAGATGTTGTTTTCTTATCAAGACTATTACCTATTTGCTTTTTGTTTAGGCTATTGCAAGTGTAAACTTTTAAGACAGTGGTGCTATGTTAAACTTTTACTTTTAGGTTGTATGTTTGTTTTTTTCATACTTAGCTGCTTTTAAAGGGATTTCAGAGAGTAAGCACCTTTGAGTTGTACTTTAAATCCTCTTCTCATAATATTCCTAGGCTGCAAGTTTTTTTTTTTGTTGTATTCTGATATCTATATTCACAACTTTATGTTTTTCTAGGCTGTGGTATGTTTGAAAAACTTGAGGTGTTACATTTACCTACTCCATTCTTCCTGCAGGATGTTTGTGTCTCTATCTACCATTTAATTAGCCTTTTTAAAAACTTTTTTCTAGCATGTAAGTTTTTTGCCTCATGATTCCACACCTAATGTGTTAAACTACTTGAGATATAGGACCATGTATGAAATTTCTCCATCTGGTTTACACTGTTTGACTTTGAAAATCCCCAGCATGTATGTTTCAATGCTTTTTACTTAGACAGTGTGGTGTCATTGGAAAATCCAGATTGTGAGTGCTTTTATATTTGTGCAACTTGGTAGTTTAATGTGTGTTTTTTTTTGCAGTGGGTTTGTGTTTTATTACCAACTTCTCTCTACAAACTTCCTTAAAGCATCCCCTAGTTTGTGAGTAGTACTTTCGTCCTTGAAAAAAAAGCCAATCTCTAATACCCCAGTAGTTTGTGAGTTTGTCATGAGCTTGTGCATACTTTGCAGTTTTACAACTTTTGTAGTGGGTATGTCACCACAGGCTCTCGAATAACAACTTGCCATTCCAGCATTATTGCAGTTGGTGAGCACGAACATTGACTGACTGCCACAACTCGCTCACATAAAGACTGGTAGCTCGTGAGGATGACTCCTTCACATGTTAGATTGACAAATATCCTCATATTTTCATAGTATCAAACAAGATACAAAGGTGCAAAAGAAGCATTCCAATACCTTCTCAGTGCAGCACCTGGCTGGGTAGGTTCTAGCTCTTCTCCGCTACGACGAGCAGGCCTGACCACACATCCGTTGAAGACAATTGACCCGGGATTAGGAGACGTAGCATCTTATTGGATCATTGGCGTCAGTGAGTCTAGTCTGCTGTTTCGCTCACTGCTAGCATGTTTCTAAATGAGAGCGAAAATCCTCTTGACGACACGACGCGGTCAGTCTCGTGCATCCTCGGCGAATTTATATACTGGAAGCGTCAGGAAAGGAATTCCTACGCGTGGATGACGGCTGCCATTCTCAAGTTCAACCGCACCTCACGCCGTGAGAAGGTCATTCACGATGTCAAGTTAGTTCAGAAGGCGTATCGGAAGGATAAACCAGATGAAGCTTTGTCGAGGTTGTTGAGGATCGTTGCAGAAAACAGGCTCAAGGTGGGCAAAGCCGAATTGAATAGAGTGTTTGATGCAGATGTGACGCATGGGGATGTGTTGCGTTGTGTAGGATGTGCAGGACGAAGATATTGGGGTCATGGAGCAGCAAGCCAGGCATACGCGCTTTGAAAGACCGCAACAATCGATGTTGGAAAGGGTGGCGCAAGGTCTGAGAGGAGAGCAAACCCTACCGGGTCCTGCGAGGTTGAAACATTATGGCTGAATGGAAGAGACAAGCCAAGGGATACGACGTTGAAAGAACCAAGTTTTCATATATGCAATCCCCATTTACGAGTCTTTGTTCAAGCTAGCAGTCAGAAAAAATCCTGAGTTGACGATGACGGTGGCTGGACTGAAATGTGAGTCGGCGTTAACAGGAACGATCGGAAGTTGCCGGACTTGTCCCACAACCACTTTCCACTTTCTTTCCTCCTCGTTCACTAAGGTCCTCCGTACAATCCTTCTATTCAGTAGGACCTGACTCTCACTCTTAACATATAAAATGGCATCAAAAGCAGCCACCGTCGCCGCAGTAGTAAGCAATGTCTCTGAATTAGCGCCACGTCGCTCCCGCTGAAATCCTCTTTTTTTCTCGTCTCGCCCAGGACTTTGCCCGTATCTATTCCTCCCTTGGGCTTGGAAAGGGTAAAATATTTTCCAGTTATTTGGTATAACTCCCGTGTTGACTCTCTGTGCCCCCGGTAGAGACCATTGCCTCATTACAAGCGTTCCGCAAACGACACACCGACGCACAACGGCTTGCAAACCAATACGCGTCGCAACCAATCAGCGTTGACTTGGCCCACTATCGCAATATCTTGAAGAACAAGGCGATCGTTGATGAAGCGGAGAAGTTGCTGCAGGGGTTCAAGCCGGTCACCTACGACGTGAACGCACATGTCAAAGCGATCGAGACTTTCGAGGCTACCGCCGTGAGTTTTTATTTTTTTTCTATTCGACTCGGCTGGAGATTTCTGAAATCATGTGTTTGGATCGTCAGGTGGAGAAAGCCAAGGAGACTGAGGCCAAGATTGAGGAAGAGTTGAAACAACTCCAAGCCACGCTCGCTAACATCGAAGATGCGCGTCCTTTCGATCAGCTGACGGTGAGCATTGTGGATGTCTCCTTGAGACATCATTTCCTAATGATGGGTGCCTTGTATAGACGGAAGATGTTGCCCGCGCACATCCTCGCATTGTGGAAGCTGTTGAGACGATGCTCAAGAAGGGCAAATGGACAGTACCAGGTACGAAGATTCCGCGTTTTATACTTGAAACCAAACATATCTTGGTTTGTTCCAGGCTACAAGGAGAAGTTTGGCGATTTGAACCTCATGTAGAGCACCTAGTTTCTTTGAAAGTAGATAATGAAACGGCGAGTTTGAGGATATATTTTTCTAAGAGTGTGGTGAAATGATCGGAAAGGTAAAATGGCTAGAATAGGAAGTGACGTACCGATTTGGATTCGGATGCCAGTCGATTTGGTCTTTGCCTTCCTCCTTATAACCGTAACTCACTATTCCTCATCTATCTCTTCCATACACTCCTCCTCACAGAATGGTAGCAATTGACGCTTATTCCTACTCGGACTCACAACGCCTCTTCGATCATATAGACAACCAGTTCAAACTCGGTACGGATGCACTCGTCCGTCTTACCAGAGCTTTCCTAGATGAGTTCGAGCTCGGTTTGAGCAGTTACAATCACCCTATGGCCATGATGTATGTTTTTCCGTCTCTTATAGTCGTTCCGATTCTCATTGTTTACCAGTCCCACCTTTGTGACGGGTGTGCCAGATGGTACTGAAACCGGGTGAGGCCACCACTGCATATCATTGCCAGCAGAGCAGATCCTCAATCTGAACATCTCACGCGCTGGCAGACACTTCCTTGCTCTTGATCTTGGGGGTACAAACCTGTAAGTTTCGCCATTTTCGCGTCCCGGATATTAATTATCGCTTACCGGCTATCCCCGATCCCCAAACCTTTCCACAGCCGTGTTTGCGAGGTCATCCTGAACGGCGACCAGACTTTCACCCTCCGTCAACAAAAGTATAAGGTTTCCGATGCTTTGAAGACGGGAGAAGCAACTGCGCTTTTTGGTCTGTGTTGCTCCCCCGCATCCACCGCTCGCGTGATCAATACTTACCTGGGGTTGCCTTGTAGATTACCTCGCTGATTCGGTTGATGCCTTCTTGACAACCCACACTCCCACAACACCGCCCCTGGTTCCGGGCGGGAAACCTCAAGCCGATCACCTTAATCTGGGCTTGACGTTCTCCTTCCCTGTCGAACAAACTGCGCTTGGTGCTGGGAAGATCTTGACGTGGACGAAAGGTTTCTCGGCCAAACACGCGATCGGAAAGGATGTCGTCCAGCTTTTGCAAAGCGCGTTTGACAGAAAACATATGCATGTCAAATGTGTTGCCCTCGTGAATGACGTATGTTCATTCAGAACATTACTCTTCTTTCAGTGTGCTGACTGATTTGATGCATCGATGGTGGTGTAGACTGTTGGTGCGCTCTTGTCTCGCGCTTACAGCGGGGGTGGTTGCATAGCGGGTGCCATCTTTGGAACTGGAACGAACGGAGCATACCTGGAGAGGATTGGTGAGCCGTCCTTCTTTGAGCTGTCCCCTTAATCCACCCATAGCTGAACTGTGGATGACGATTAGACAAGATCAAGAAGCTTGAAGGCACCCCAGCTGCAGCGAAAGGTGGTTACATGGTTGTCAACACGGAATGGGGCGCGTTCAACAACTCTGTTCGTTTCCTCCTCAATCCTCCACTTCGAGTTCTCACCATTTACTACCAGCGCGCTCATTTACCATCGACGCCATACGATCTCGCTCTGGATCGTCTTAGCATAAACCCGCGATACCAGGCTTTTGAGAAATTCGTGTCGGGCATGTACTTGGGCGAAGTGACGCGACGAGTCATCCTTTCTCTCCTTGACGCGGCACCCAAGGCGCTCGTGTTTCAAGGTGTCTCCACACCTGTATTGGACAAGCAATGGGGACTTGATACCAGCGTGATGAGTGAAGTCGAGGAGGCATTCGGAGAGCCCACGGAGAAGACCACGGTACCACCATTAGGTTCTTTCAACGATGAGGACCTGTCCGCGGATATGAAAGAGAGGTTGGAGCGCGTGAGAGCGGTCGTGGTTACGAAGCTTGGGTTCGAGGATTCGCAAGTTTCTTTGAGAGATGTTGCGGTATGAATTCAATTTCACGCTTTCCCGCCCCGCCCATGTTGATGTTGTGGTTCTCACAATTCGGCCTTTCTTACTTTTTAGATTGTCAGATGGGCTTCGTTGCTCGTTGCTCGAAGGGCGGCGACGTTGAGTGGTGTGGCGATCGCTGCGGTGCTCGTCCAGACGGAACGTGCCGTTTTACCTGGCGACAAAGCAAATCCCGGTGTGCAGACGGACGAGAAGATCAACATTGGGGTTGATGGAAGGTGCGTCTTCGGCAGTCAAACCTTTGTTCCTATGTTCCTATATTGAGATGTTAATTTGCTTAATCGTTTCATTCCAGTTTGATTGAACATTACCCGGGATTCGCGACGACGTTGAGAGAGGCTTTACGTGAACTTGTAGGCGCTCAGGTAGAACAGCGCGTTGTTATTGGGATGGCTAAGGATGGAAGTGGTGTCGGAGGTGCGTGTTTGCGTTTTTTTCCCCGCTTGCATTGCGTCGCGTGAATTGGAAACTAAGAAAAAATGTTGCGTTTGGCATAGCTGCTTTGTGTGCGCTTCAAGCTTCAAAGCAAACTGCATAAAGGCACAGTGGTGGTGGTGACGATGGTTTTATATCATTATCGCTAATCTTTTCACGAGTGGGGGGTGAGGGGCGGGAACGAAGAAGGAAGGTAGATAAATATCTTGGGGTTTGTTGTAATGGTATCCTGTCTTTGCAGTAAGGGGATGAGAAATGATACGGCCCAACATGAAAACGTGTTATGCAATCGCCAATTATGAATTAGTAGTCATTCTCGGTTTGTTTGAAATTTATGATATCAAGCTCTCCAAAACGTCTTCTACCACTCATGTGAGAAGAGACACAAAGAGAGAGAGACATGAAAAACCAAAAAAAGAAAAACTGACAATCGACAATCGACAACCGACCAACTATATCCTGCGCATGTACGTCGCATCGTAAGCGTCGCTGACTTTTTTCCAATCCACAACAGTCCAAAACTTCTTCAACCACTCTTCTTTTCCCCAAATCCCATACCCAGCAGCCATCCATGCGTGCTCGTAAACGGGTAAACAGAACAGCGGGTGGAGGACCTCGCCAATGTTAAGCAGGTCGACCTTGTTTTTCGGGAGGAAACCCTTGTTCGCGGCGGTGGTGTCGTCGTCGTATAGCGATGTAGGCATCCTCGTGAATTCATTCGAGAGAGATCTTTGGGAGGTATGGATGAACCGTGGGTGTGGTGGTTGGCCGGGTGTTTGTGAGGGTCCTGAAGGGGAAGAAGAGAGACCGGATGAGGGTGAAGTGGGTGATACACCTGGGGGTGGCTGAGAGGAGGAGGAAGAGGAGGTTGGGTTCACCCTACTTGGAGAAGCTGGGGAAAACGGTGAGGTGCCAGTGGTGACTCGTCCATCCAACTCTTCTGGTGGGAACTCGTAACCCTCCAAGACTGGGGCGCCCCGCTCGAGCTGGCCCATTTCCTCGCCCAAGATCATGCCTTTGACGTTGGCCATGTAGGAGCGAGAGCGGATGAGGAGGGTGCCGGGGCCAAAGGTGGGGATGATACCGGTGTTGCCGTTTTTGTCGGACACGAACCAAATCCAGCCCGAAGTGAACATGCCCAAGGCGGCGGAGGAGAAGGAGGATTTGAATTGGGCGATGGAGCCGTGTTGCATGCGGAGGGCTTCGCCGAGGGCGAAAGAGATTTCGGATTGGTGGGTGGTCGCTGGTGGTGCGGGAGGTGGTTTCTGGGTTGCGTGTTAGTGAGGGGGGGGAATTTAAAGAGGATAGATAGAGGGCACGTACGAGTTGGTCGAGGAAGAAACTGTTGTTGAGAGCGAGACTAGAGTAGTTGAACGCCAGGGTCCGTTCTTTCAGTGGTGCAGTGTCAATGACTGTCTGCACGACCGTAGAATTTTCTTGTGGTGTTCCTAAAGCCAAGTGAGTGAACGGACAAGAAAAGTATGAAACAACCATGGCACTCACCGCGAACTTCTTCGTTCAAACGGTCCAAGAGACCTTGCTGGTATTCGACGCCGACGGTACGAAGTGCGGCAGGCGGGAGGAACTCCCCGAGGCCTTCCTCGACCGGATACAAGAGGGTTCTGGGACGATGAATACAACGAATTGGAGTCCAATGCAAAGCGACATTTCGCGTTGAAGAAAACGCGTGTTTTGATCTGGAAAGATGAATTTTGAGGCCACTCATTGCGATATACAGGCGAATGTTGTTGCCAGTTGCTTCTTTTGGGTTATTTTTTTCTTCTTTTTCCTTTTTTTTTCGGGGACTTTGTATTTGTACTTGATTGGCGACAGCCTCTCACGATCAGAGCTCACATTGGACACGTATTAACCCACAGACGACAAATTCATTCCTTCAGCATCATACCAAAATGGCTTCAAAATCCACAATAAAACACCAGCCCACAGCGGCAACAAATGCTGTTCAGACCTTGTGGAAAGCCTACTCTACTCAGACCTCGGACAGACTAAAATTCATCGACTCTTTCTTGGTGTTCCTTATGCTTGGTGGGATCGCGCAGTTCGTATACTGCGTGTTGGTCACCAACTTTCCCTTCAACGCGTTTTTGGCTGGGTCAGTCTGTTCTTCTGGTTGTCTCCGACGTCAAGACAATAACTCTATTACTTTTTAGTTTTGGAAGCACTGTGGGGCAATTCGTGTTGACGGCGTCACTTCGATCACAAGTGAACCCAGAGAACAAGAATGAATTCAAGGAGGTTTCTCCAGAACGGTGTGCAACGTGTTTCTTGTTGACTGAAACAACCTTGTACTGACGTTGTTGCCTCGGAACTTAGCGCGTTTGCGGACTTCGCATTAGGATCAATAGTTTTGCACTTTTTTGTTTTCAACTTTTTGGGATGATGTCCTTCCGCGCACACCACGTAGCACCAGAGAAGAGTAATATTATTACATGCATGTCGTTGGACCCGTTGTGATCCTTGTGTATGGATAGAGAAATGGAAGATAGGCGGGATGAGGATCATGATTCGGTATCAGGGCTTCCTTTCAAAAGAACCCGAGCGCTGGAAGAAAGGTTATTGAAACGGACAGGGGATGCAATGGTAGTTGGGATGCGCACTCCGAAGATGACCACTGCAAAGTCAAATACATATTCTCCTGCGGCGCCATCAGGATCTAGTCAAGAAGTGATGAATGGGACAAACCAAATTCGAGATAGGAACGGAGAAACTCTGTCGGAAAAGGGAAAATGAGCCATGACGACGACCAACGTGCATAAGAAGCCTTACGCCGGACGTCTTTGTTCGGAACTTGTGACAAAGCGGGGCTTGGAGGAAAACAGGACGTGAGCAACGAGGAGCGTCCAAAGGAGTCAATCGACATACGTTAGTCCCGTTGACCGCTTTACACCTGCAAGAAATGCACTGATTATGAGAGCGTCAAAGCCAAGATGAGCTTTTTATGGAGTTGTGAGCGATAAAGGGGGGCTATAACACATTGTTTTTGGACTGACCGAGTGTTCCAAGCATGGTTTGAGAACGTGTTTGTTGAAGCACTGCAGAGGAGAGTCAGAGGGGTTAATAATTACATAATCAATCAACGTTGAAAGTCAATTTGAAAAGGCAGTCACGCCTTACATTAAAGCAGACAACCCATTTGCCATCCACAACAACCCGCAGTTCTTCATCTCTCATCTCTACCACCACAACCACGACCACAACCACAACCATCATATCATTCATATCATACTATGGGCTCACGCCCCCCTTCCCCACAAACCATCGGAAAAACTCGTTTCTTGATTGAAGGTCTTCAGCTCATCCGCGACGAAACATCAGAATGGACAAGCGCTTTCACTCTCTTTGGTATTCATTAACCGCATTCCATCTATCTCAAACTTCTTACACTCCCCGGGCCATGTGCAGATACCGTTGAAACATACTTCGACTCCCATGTGGACCTACTTCAACGCAAACTGCAGAAACACAGCGATCGCCTAAAGTCAAAGGCCGAGGAGACTTTCAAGATAAGGGACATCTCAGGTGACTTACTCGCAGAGAACTTTGAAAGGGAGTTCAAGGGCTTTAAGCTTAAAGTGAGCAACCTCATCCTTCAGAGTGGAGCCTTCACTTCACAATGTGGCATAATTGACGCGCGCCCCCGCTTAGCTCAACTCCCGAATCGCCACTCTTTCGAGCTCGTGGCAGTCCGCAAAGGTTGTTCGAACTAGGGAAAAGGTCTCATTCTTCGTTGGCGTGATGACTTTACTCTCCTCTGCGCTCATGTTTGGAATGGCTCCTCAGTACGTTCACTCCTGTGTCCCCTCACTGCGTTTTCAACTTAAACCATCTTCACAAAGATGGGTTCACATTGCATACACCATACAAGGCGGATACCTCCTCCCATTACGCGCATACCAGTACAAAAAGCGTGCTTGGCATTACTTCTTATTCGATCTCTGCTACTACGTCACCGTCCTCAATTTCGTTTACATCTGGTTTTTCCCTTCAAGTCCTGCCCTTTTCATCGCCTGTTATTGCTTATCGCATGGCTCCCTGGCCAGCGCAGTGATAACGTGGCGGAACAGCCTTGTGTTTCATGACCAGGACAAAGTCACGTCCCTATTTGTCCACATATATGCACCTTTCACTTTCACCGTTATACGGTATGTATACGCCTTCATTAGCCGAAGCAGTTCAACTTACCGTCCTCTGTCAGGCATTTTTACCCCAACGCGGACCAACGGTTCCCCGCACTGGCTAAGCTCCCTTACCTCAGTCCGGTCCGAGCGCTGCTATTGAGCGGAGGCATTTGTATGCGTAGCTGTATGCTTTCAGCCTCGAATCAGCTGACGTTGTTCTGTAGATTTGATATGGCAACTTCTGTACTGGAAGGTGAGCTCGGGTGGCCACCGATCCTGTTATGGTGGATTCTGATCTGAGAGCAACACAGTTCCTCCTGGTGGACAGACGCGCGAAAATCCAGTCCGGACAACGCACCACATCTTTCTCATTCCTCCTGAATGACAAACGAGGTGCCATCGGCAAGTTCCTGTCGTCAATAGCTCCTCAATATCGCGAGGCGTCATTTATGTTCGGACAATTCGGTAAGTCGAAGGCACCTGCCCCTCTCGACCTCGTGAGGCTCACAGACCCTACAGTGTATGCTGTGTTGACGGAGCTCCCTGCGGTGTTCCTCCTTTATGACAGCCCAATCTGGAGTGGAACCTTTTTGATTTTCATATTCTCTGTTAGCGTTTGGAATGGAGGAGGGTTTTACATTGAGGTTTTCGGACGCAAGTCAGTATTTCCCACCCCCTGACCCCTTTTTTTTCTACGAATACTCATGACTTCATACTTAGGTTTGAGCTAGAACTGGAAGCACTACGGAAAGAGCTTGCCGATGGTGGCAGCAGATCAGAATCTGGGATATCCACTCCAGGTGGGCTCAGTCGAGGATCAAGCAACGATAATCTTCAAAAGATCCTGCTGCAAAGCAGCGATAGCAGCGACGGCGGATTGCCAACCCCTACGTCCCTTCCTGTCGACTTGCCAGCGGAATCGCTCAAGGATCGGTGACCCCCTTGTGACCTCGTATCTCGGCGTTAATTTATGATCCAAACTATACGAGTATGTTTTACTACCAACGGCGCTACGACAAAGATTTCTCTTTCCCCTCTTTTCATGCTTTCTATGCTCGCCTTTCCCTTTGTTTATTATTTCTATGCATGTTGTGTTGCCGTATCCCTACCCCTTGGGCAACTCTGACCCCACTTTACCTGTGCTACTGGTTGTGTTTACTGCCCTCTACCCAGCACACCTATATCTTCTCTCTCGAAGTGTTGTTTCCCGATACACGATTACAAGTACCCCATCTACTACTACTGTAGCTCCATATATAGCCTGGAGCCAAGGATGCCCGATCAGCCTTGAAGAGTGGCATAGACCCACTGCTTCTTCCAACCAATGATTATCGTTGATAGAACATTTGAAACCACCACGATTTTCTGCATCTTTAGCAACGCCGCCATTATTTGCCGCCATGATTTGTCGCTCAGACGTGTCACAAGTGTTCTGGTGAGACAGTGACTCGGAAGGGGATGCAGGACCATCAAGGAAGAGTGAAATTGCCAGTCGACGAACTAGTGCGGATCCATCCGCCGAAAGGTGCTCCATCAACTTCCATCAAAGCTACTTTTGCAGATCGATAAGGTTGGCAATGTCTAGATCTTTTTTCTTCAAGGTAAGTTGCGTTCACGTTGGAGCTCGGTTGGTCTTGCGATGAGGACGACAACGACGACAATTCCGCCGTCCGTTGATACAGTGCGTACATTGCGATTTGAGATGTTCGAGGTCTGGATTTTTCGCGAAGACGATGGGTTGGCGAGACGCCTCTTTTGAACCCGTTTATGAGCACTTCTGCTCCGATTCGTTCAGAATCTGCGATCCAAGAAAGGGCTGTGCGGGTTGTTTAAAAAAGGAGAGTAGATTAGATGACAAAAAGAAACAATGGTTTGAGAAAAGATATACGAAGAGGAGGAAACGGGCAGTAGCGTACAGTCGTTGCATGATCCTTCCTCGTGTGGCAGTTGAGCAAGGCGAGAGTGGATGAAAATCCGGGGATCAAACTCAATCTGAGGTTTGTGAAGAGTGAACGACCCGTGGAGGTGGAGCTGGGAAGCTTTCAAGATAGGTATGAGTCTTGAGAGGAAGTGGTATTCGTCAGAGTGGCGAACTTACCAAAACCTTCAACTTCGTCAATCCTCTTCCACAGCGCGCGCTCACAGTCCTCAAAAGTGACTTCGCGAAGTGTCGCCGCCGCCTCACCTTCTGCTCCATTTTGCACTTCCCCGATCAAGATCTTTGACACATACAAAGGCGATTCAAAGAACCTCGAAGCCAAACATCCTTGGAATCCAAGAACCTGCCAGCTCGCAATCTTGTCGCTGCATGACATGCAGCTCGTCGGAGGAGAGTCAGCGCGCCCGGGTTTAGTACGGAGGACGCCGAGGAGGGAGTAGTTGTCCCTGCCTCGCGAGATCATCGGAGCAGCCATTTTGGAGGTTCCGGTGCCATCAGAAGTGGGAGCGATCGCGGCGCCTGCAGTGGTGTCGGGGATCAAGGGTTTAACGGAATCTTTTAGAGCAGCCATTACGGGGTCTTGGAAAGAAGCGAGATATCGCGTTGACGCGTCTCCACCTGTGGGTAGAACGAATTTGCGACATACACCAAAGAAATAAAGATCAGTGTGTGCTCCAGTGGTGACGAACGAATCAGGGGGCTGAGTGGGGTTTACGTACAAGGAGGCGTCGAGATGTACAGTGTCACAGAAACTCCTTCTCGAAGTGCATAGACGCCTGATTGACGGTCTTCGACGGGAGCGGGGGATGGGATTTGCTTGACGATCCATGCTGACGGATTGAGGATCCTCGACGTTTCACATCTGCTTATTTCTTCGAGGAACCACCGTATAGCCCCGCGGCGTGCAAGTACTTCGGCGTGGCTATCGTGGAGGGCCTCGCCGTTGAGTGGGAGCCGCGCGGCGGGAAGACATTTAGTACCCGTTGCAAGGGAGATGACCTTGATTTCTCGTAGGAGCTTGTTCTCAAGGATAAAAGCAGACAGAACCGTGTGTTGTCTGTTTGGAGGTTTGAACTTTGTGGATGAGTAGAGGTCAAAAACAAGTTGGACGAGATCGGGAGCAGGAGGAGAACTGGGCATCGTGAAAAGTTAGGTAAGCAACCCCTGAGAATGTTGCATCTTTCCTCCATGAGCTCCTTTAAATCACCGTTAAAGGCCGTTATTGGGGGGGAATACATTGACCTTGTTATGGGCACCCCCTTGTTTGTTGTTTTGATTGCCCTCCAGACAATATCAAGCGTCTTGGATAACTCTGTTCGTCCTGGTTGCTTTTCGATATCTTTCATTGCGTCGAGTGCTGGGAATGAAAATTATCAGAATGATAGGCGAAAAGTGTTTCTATGAAAAGTACTTGAGGTCCAAGCCGTCGACATAGCCAATCCTCCGTTTTTACTCCTGGGGTTCTCGAAAAACAAAAACTAGGCATAAACGTGGAACCCTGGCCTGTAAGAATTCTATACGACGAGCTGGACATCCAATAACATTTATCAGCTTGCAATCGAAGAAAGATCGAGGCGGGCGAGCTTTATATTTATGTAAGCGCTGCATTCATTCAGGTTTAAAGGGACTTGAACGAGCAATGACATCACCATCTCCTCCTTGAAATTAACGACATCATCCACAACCATGAGCGCCAGCGGTACAGGAATCAGCCAAACCTCGCCCAGTATCATAAAGAAGATGGAGAAGGACGTTACCAAGGAAGAAAAATCGGAGGAGAAAAGCCTGAAGCACGCGTTGAACAACCTCGCCTCATTGGAAAAGACGGAAACAAAGGCTCAAAAGGTGAGGAGTCTTTTCAATTTGTGAAAATGTACACTTTCTTATACGAACGGTAATCAAGAACGCGATGAAAGCGCAGAAAGTGCAAGCAAAGCTGGAGAAAAAAGAGATGGTCACTGCACAAGAAATGAACAAGGCCACGCACAACCATGACATAGCGACGACGAATTTGCACAGCGCAGAACAAGACGCCGATGTGAGTTCGCTACCCGTTTATCACAGCTCAGATCGCCTAAGCTCTTCTTCCTCCAAAGATGAAGCTACGGCGTCATAGCAAAATTCAACAAGACTTGGATGCGCAGAGGGTCCAGGTCCAGCAAGCCGTTGACGACCACAAAGTTCATAATGTATGAGATCGGGTCAACCCTCTCTTCTGGCGAGTCTTGCTCATCTTTGCAATTAGGAGGAGCGAGAACAGAAACGTATCAGCCTTCATGCCGAGCGCGAAGGAGGCGCCCAACCCCAGGGTGCGATTGGAGAGCTTTCTGGAGGATATACGCCCCAGACTGCGAACACCACGGTGTCGTAATCTTGTCGACAAGCAGTTTTATCGTCAGAGTACACGAAAGCGGCATTGTCGTCGTCTTGTAATATCATATCCGCGGATTTCCTCTCTTCGTAATAAGTTGATCCAAAGCTGGGGCGAAATGTGAGTGGTCGCCAGCTCTTCCCGACTACGTGGTTCGTATCTTGCCAGCGTGAAATATTTTTGGTGTGCAAAACAAGCCAACAAACACAAAGACTCTGTCAACAAAACGGATCCAAAGGGAACTCATGGGAAGGTGTGCGCTTGGCGAAACCGATTTGAGTATCAGTCAGGAAACAGCGAGATCAATGAACGTACACCTCTCGACTGGACATAAGCATGGGCGTTCCTAGGAGGGAAACGGACTCGTTCTTCACAAGAGATGTCTTGTCCGTCAGATGGACATCCTTGACCTGACTTGGAAGGTGTCTTCGAAAATAGAGCCGCAGAGCGTGAATTGGGTATCGAACGGAAGGGTGGTGGTGGCAGGCAGTCGATCATGGCATTCACAAGCAGAACAATAGACCCTGATTTAAGCGCGGACCTGTTGCCTTTCATTTGGGCCCAAACGAGATTTGTGCGTAGAAGGCAAATTTTCTCGAAAGTGTTGCATTGCCAGTTGGCCAAGTGTGAACTCAGCCGATCTGACAACGACGAATTGAAGACAAGCAGTCGCGAATAGATTTCAGTAACTCAACACACAAAATCACCTTATAATCTTGGTATTTAGGAAACCGGGAGACTTGCACTCGCATTACCTGTTGCGCATGTTCCGAACATTGTTGAGTTCCACAACAAGAGAAACGGGGAGGCAAAGTCGTACACACCTTCCCCCTTTTGGTTGACTTCTGCTTGGGCTTCGGCCCACAGAGCAGGTATATCGAACTGTTGAGTAGCCAAGGACTTCAAGAGCTGTCGGTCTTTCTCGAAACCAGCGGCGTCGATCCTGCCTTGATAGTCAACAAGTCCCTTGGTCCACTGGTCAAACTGTCGAGTGCGTTCCAGTTGTTGCGCTTTTTTCTACCCAATTCAAGATCAGCAAAAGAAGAAAAAAAGTCGAAATCGGGCTTCAACTCGGACTTACCTTGATCTTTTCAATAACAGCAGCCACGTACACGGGATCCCAAAGCCTATGCACTTCCCAGACGCTCCACGACCCTTCCCTGTCTCTTCTCCACACACTCAATTCCAAGTCATGCAACTTTACAATGCCTTGAGCGATCATCGAGTACGCTTGCAGTGGTGCCAACTCATCAAGTATCCACAGATCTGTTCTAGTGGCGATTCCTGACTTTCCCAGCAAGAAGTTTTTGTCGACAGCAAGATAAAGGGCGTTCCACTCCTTCGTTTCCCTTTCTTGCGCATCCATAAGATCAAGCTTTTGACGAAGTGGGCCTGTCGGTGTCCGGAAAACAACTTCAGTCTCTTGAAAACCCCACCGGACACGCGTCCAAAATCGCCCTCGGTATCTCCATAGGACGGGGATGCCAATGACAAAGAGGAAGTAGTCAAATGTGACTTGAAGGACTGTCCAAGGCCATGCTTGTTGTGGGAAGTTCACGCGCGGAATGAGGCCTCGCGTAAGAACGGAGAGAAAAATGTAATGGGAAGCTCCAGACCGCGCACGCCAGATGATGGCTATGAGAAGAATGGTGTTCACCACTAGGCTGGGGAGAAAAGCGCCGCTGAAGAAAGAGTGCACTCAGATGTGGAAGAAAATCACGACGAGCAGATTAGGTTAACGTACACCTTCCGGGCAACTGGAGTGGTGTCCAAATGGGAGATCAGGTACCCGTGTTTGCTGGCATGGTTGTCCAGCAAACGTATCACTGGATGTTCGCGAGGGACTGCGCGAAAAGAGGGAGGTATCATGTCTTTCAAAGCGCTGGGAAGCATTCGTGGAGTTGGGTACTGGACAGGCGACCAGCCAACAGGGGAGTGAAATTGAATTGTGCAGGGTTCTTGGACATGTTGACAGCTTGAGGCCGTCGCCTTTCGAGTC
>CEMH01202487.1:0-35318 GCA_001179725.1 Macrocystidia cucumis | reverse complement strand
TTTAACAAAGCTGAAACTCCCGTTGGCCCAGCTGTGCCAGGATATCAGAATTACAGTTGGAAAAAGTGGAGAGGGAGGGCTCTGACTGGAATGACAGAGCCTTTCGAAGGATGCCGGGAAGCCAGGTCAATGCGACTTCAAAAGCCGATATGTTCCCCACTCACTGGCACCCAGTAATTAGAAAAATCCTCCTGGATCGGCATCGAAGTGCATTGACTTTGTCTTAAATGACTGGTGTTGGTTATACTACCAAAATTACTTCCGCCGATGACTAACGAGGTCAAGGACGGATGTCAGTGCGTATGGCCAGCAAGAGGTTGAATCACCTTACTGGTGTGAACGTGTCCAGAAACCTTCCCAGGATTTACGATTGGGTCAAGACGCTCTGTGGTGAGTATGTTCACTGTTAAGAGTTATAGCATGTGTTGAGACAATCGCGACGAGATAAAAATGCTGAGGTATCATCGACTTACATACGTTCACCGCGAAGAACGCGTTCGTGCATGCCACCAAAGCGAGGACATACAGGGTCTTCGCAATGCGAGACATTTAAAAGGAGTGTAGTAAGAAAAAGAGCGACAATTGTGATCAGATGTGACAGCAAGGTACTTCAAGGAGCGGAAAGTGATGATGCCCACTCCAACGGTCTTTGGGTGCCTTTGTAGCTTCAAACTTTTACGACCCTTGTTCACACGATTGAATTGAGTGATCGAGTTCGCGGGCTGAATAGGTGGGTCCACATGGCGCGTTGATGCCCCCGATGGAGCCCCAAGTGCAGCTCGTGTTGGTTGTCAAGAAGACCACCTATCTTGGCAAGGGGTGCGACCTACACTCACGAGATTCACAAGTCAAGAAAGAGAGACTCAGACTGAAGGATTGATAGGCCAGGCGTTGGGTGCAAAGCGTTAGGTGAACCCACAAGGACGTGGGCGACATTCGCTGGAGGTTACTGACGGACGACTTGAACGACTTGGAGCTAAATTTTTGTTGATGTCAAACCAACTGAAGACTGAGAAGGTGGGCACCGAACACCGACTCTGGCCGACTTCAGAATTCAACAATTCCATCATAACTTGTGCATCCCGGGGAGTCGGAGGATTTATGAAAAAGATGCGGAAAAAAGGGGTTCAAGGTCCTCAACCAAAACCACAACAATTCGGGCTGAGACGCCGATTCCCGCCGTATTACAATGGTTTCCCGACAGTGTTAGTTTCCACTTGAATTGTGCATCCTACAATACCGCAGAACTCCATGACACTGGCCCAACATCAACCCTGCCAGCATCGTATTTTGGTACAACGATCACAAGATAGTCAATTCTGTTCCTCCGCTACCTTACTCGCCACCACAGAACAGCGTTTTCGTTCCTCCCCAGTCTCAACCTCTAAGACACTCCCGCTAACATCGACTGTGGTTGTACTTTGCTGGAGAACGATACGCGCCTTGTTACGACCGTACGGACCCCATTCAGGTGATCGCGCCAGCTTATACGTGTTCGGATTTTCAGATCGGACAAACGAAAGCCAGTAGGCAATTAACTCTTCTGCAAACGCTTGCTCGATGGGGTTCATAGGCGAAAAGGTGGTGGTGCCATTCACCCTGGAAATAAAGGAGGTGAGATTTTTCACAACATCTTCAAGAGGTTTTGACCAAACCCTGTATTCGTGCCCAAGAACATCATCCAGTTTTCGGAAGCGTGACCAACGCCCGTCCCGCCAGAGGTTGGATTTCGTTGGTTGTATCGATACGTGAACACCGAATTACGTTGGGAGAATGCGTTTCCCAAGATAAACCTCTGCCATGAGGTTAACAATGTCGGCAATTGATTTGCTATTTGCTCAGGAACTCACGGCACATATCAGTTCGGATTCACCAGTGATAACTTGTGAGCGCTGGGCGTCCGAGGCAAAATTGGCCGCGGGGTATTGCTGACGGTGTCATTAATTCTAGGTTCTTGGAAGAAGAAAGAACACGCGCACTGCTTCGATATCAGCTAACCCCTTGCTCGTCAAACTTGGGAAAAATTGCATCATAGACGCAGTGAGGTTTGTTCCACCAGAGAGTGTTTCATTGGAGGTCGCGCTGTACAATCATTCATTATTAGAGGATATTTCACCACTAGCGATCAGGAAAAAATACAAACCCGACAATCAAGGGAACATCAGCAAACTTTCCCGACTCAATCAACCGAGTCGGATGATCCTCCAAAATTTTGCCGTCTACCACTGGGTGGAAGACCTTGTACCCACTGAGGATCGGACGCGTCAAAAGCAGTTCGAAAAATACTGTCAATCTTTCCAACTTACAACGCTTGTGATGCGGCAGCGTCTTGAGCCCGAGCAAGAGCGCTGACACTCGCGCCCCTCAAACATTTTAGTTGCGCTGAGGTTGCCCCTGCGTTGCCGCAACCTGCTTGATTCGTGAAAAATTGGAAAAGTTGCTAGGAAAACTTCAGCAATCAACCCCATAGGCGCTTAAAACGACATACCGTTTGTTGTTCTGGGGTTGGAAGTGGCGTTCGGTAGACGCTTTGCGCAATAGCAGCCGAGAACAGGTTGCCATCCTCTTTCGCAACGAGATGGAGCTCAACCGAACTGCCGCCAGCGCTTTCGCCGTTGATAGTCACTCTTTTTGGATCGCCTCCGAATGCATCAATGTGTTGTTGGACCCATTTGAGAGCTTGTATCTGATCCAAGAAGCCGGCGTTGAGGTCACCATTGTCTTTGTCGCGAAAAGCCGGGGTAGACAAGAATCCGAAAGCGTCTAAGCGATAGTAAACGGATACTATGACGACATTCGGGCTCTGACGGACCCAATGGGCGAATGGCCAGTTTGCGGGATTGCCAAAAACGTAACCTAAAGTTTAGACAGGTACTTGGTTTTCTGGATGTGACAACATATGAACCCGAGCTTACCTCCGCCATGAATGTACACCAGGACTGGGACTACGTGGCATTTGATGTTTATGAGAACGTCGTGGACAAGTAGAGTGACAACTTACGTTTGCTGTCTTTCTTGGCGCCAACTGGAGCGTAAATGTTGACCTTCAAACAGTCTTCGCTGCCTGCGCCGCCTGCGTCACCTCCTGTTCCCCAGTTTGCGAGTAAGATGACTTGGCTGGAAAGCGAAAAGGGAATGGGGAGATTTGCCAATGACGCACCACCTGTACTGCCCTGAATGCAAAAGTTCGGATAACTGGTTGCGTCAATTGCCTTCCCATTGGACGACCTCTTGATTCGATCGGTGTCAAGTTGCAATGGTGCCCGAAAGCGTCTGTCACCCAAGGGCGGTTCAGCATACGGAATCCCGAGGTAGGCGACCGTATTTGGAAATGTTCGGTTCCCTAAGTACTTCGCATATCCCGTATCGACGATATCCTGCGCAGAGCTCGAAGAGATCCCAAATGTGCTGACTAAAGAGACGACGAGGCAGAACAGAAACTGGGAGAGCATGTCAAGGTTTGGATGTTGAATAACCTGCCACATGTACAGTGGCGCCCTCTTTATGACGAAGAAATTTGACATCGTGAGGAACGAGACGTGGTAAATGGGTCCACCACCACTTGTTCAACCGTCATATGCAAGTGCCAGCAGGTCCTGGTGAGGGATGGAAGTGTGGGGGTGTGTGGTCAGGAAGACTTCCTCGGATAGTTTTGGTGACAATCCTCCCACACGATGTCACGAGGCCTTGGCGGTGGACCATGTTCCTGAAAAACAAGTGATGGACTTCCCCCGTTTGATCTCTCCCCATTCCCAATGTGACGCTTTTTTCTCTGTCTTTTCTTGTTTACGAGGTCAGCGTGGCGTGCTGTTGGTGTTCACAAACGGCAAAATCCAACCCAATCCTCACGTTTGCTCAATACTGAACGAACTGATAGTTAATAATGATGATGCGAAGTCAGGTGGTCGCCTGCGTGCGCCCAAAGGCATTCGCACCGGATTTTCATTTCAGCACCTCGCATCGCATCGGAGGATCATATTTTTTATAATGCCAACAATTGCATGATGAAGCAGGTTCCACCAACAACAGTCAATTCTGAACGGTACCTCCCCTCAAATCCCCAAGCGAACCCCACGGTGGTGGCGATAACATCTCTCAAGCTTGGAGAGGACGAGACAGTAATCTTGAGCTTGTTCACGCCTCGGTTGTCCGTAGGCCACCGCACCTTCATCATCTCCTGAAATGTTCTCCTTCTCGAGGCACGAAGTCCATCTTCTTTTTCTCGGTAAAGCAGGGTTGCGTGGATCGAACGAGGCGAAGAACTTCAAAACGCGCGGTGGCGTCGTCGGATATCGCAAAACCCAGGTTTCTGGAACGGTGGTAGAGTGAAATGAGAGAAGACGTCTTGCGAGCGTCCCTATTTCTTTCTTGAAACGAAATGGCGCAACTCGAAAGTTTGATAATTGAATAAGCGTTGGGCGATAGCCAATCCCGAAAAACGCTGCTCGGATTCGATCCGCTTTCGTGATTTCTTGTTCTCAGATGGGGATACAGCTATTCGGTACAGCAATGCTCCAGGCTGACATCCTCGAGAAAAGAAGCCCCTGATCGGCGAACAGGGGAAGAAGGAAGAAGGTTAGTTGACCGAGGTTGACGGATAACCCAACGCAAAGCGTTGAGACGCCAACAAACGGTAGCATTTGTCGAGTATCTGGCAGGGAGGCAGCCTTGCGGGTGATCGTCGAGGTGGGGCAATTGTATTTTAAACATTTGACGAATAACATTTTTAAGGCTGAAAACAAACTCAACTCCACGGGATGGGCATCGCAATCCATTAAGCACACCGACTCAAGGCTTGCCGCAGGAATCGATCACATGCTGCCTGGCGCGCTTCTGTTCTAAACCTCCTACACCCTCCACACCTTCTGGGGTCTCGCCATCCAAATTTTCCTAACGAAGACCTGTCAGTCGAGTGTTCCGGCAGGACCGCGGGCGAGGAAAAAACACTTACACGGGAACGATCAGCTCCTGCGTTGATGAGGACAACAGCTGCTTCTGCATGGGCTGAGTCCATCGCAAGATGCAGAGGGGTATTTCCTTTGGGGAAAGGAGCACGTTTCAGGAACACAAGCGAGGAAACGACCAAGTACAAACCAATTCGGTCGGCCGGATTCAGACGTATCTTTGTAGGAGAGCTCTGAGGATCCAGCAGCAGGCGAATGAATCCTACTGAGCCGGTGGTTGCCGCTCGATGACTTGAAGTGGAAGTACAATGAGTCATGACAGAAAGCAAAAACAAAGTTTCGCCGTACAGAGGCACCTGGTTGGCTTTATCTTTTGCGTTGATCTGAATATGAATGAGAACTCCTCGGCGATGAAGCTGCGTCAAAGATACGTACATCAGCACCCCTGGAAATAAGTAACCTGCCAATCTGGACATTGTTATCAGAGAGAGAAACAAAGAAGCGTGAATAACCTACATCTATATGGGACTTCGAGGCAGCATAATGCCTGGTGGTGCGAAGCTCGGTGAGCAGTCAAACCCGGAGACAGATGAACGAACAAGGGTGTAATTCCTTTGTCGTTTTTCCTGAAGGGGGTAACATCCTCAGAGTGAGAAGGCTCTCGAAGCATGGAGTAGCATACTTGTTGACGTCCGCTCCTGCACCGATCAACTCTTGGACGATTTCGAGGTTGCCTGCACTCGCTGAAGGAAATACCGATCAATAAAGTATGTAAAACAGGGATGACGTTTATGGAACCTGCGATGTGAAGGGCCGTCCATCCACCAATGTCGGCGTTGTCGATTGGAGCGCCCTTTTGATCTATCAGATATCTCACAATGTCGACAGCGCCTGATGATGCGGCCCAGTGAAGGGGTGTTCTCCCATCCTTCATGCACGTGTCAGCATAGCGGCAGAAAATGAAAGGAAGTCTTCCATACCACGTCAACAGAGCTGATGCAGTTGGGGTCTTCTGCTACGAGCGCTCTGACAAGCGATAGTTGGTCTGTGATATCATGCGATATCAATACGACTTGGAGTTGAAAACAAATTCCTGACACTGACGTTTTTCAGCTGCTGAATGTATAGATAGCGTCGACATTTATTCTGTTTGAAGGAAACTATGATCTGTGAAAAACCTTGTGATGTTCTTACCAAGTTGTTCGTGGAGAACGACGGTTCTGGAGTTGACGCGTCCCATTTGTCATTTGATCTAATCTTATCTTGAAAAGTCACGTGTTTCACACTCAAATCCAATTCTAGTAATGTTGTTCCTTGTTTCTTTTTCACCGTCATGTCGGTGACTCGACCTTCTGGCGAGGTTCAAAACTCGCCAGAGTCTGCCACGCCACATACTCTGTTACCCTTTCTACAGTCCCAATCTCAAAACACTCTGACTAGGCTGTATCAGCGACCGTCTTCATGTCTCTCAATTTTTCGGTAGATTTTTCTGAATCGACAGTGGTTTTCGATGAAATTTCATGTTTGTTTTCAGCTTATTAGCGCCGCTCGAGAGGCAACTGGTGATGAGTTTGCTTTGGTTAGAATCCGCGATTCCTGTCTCTACTCTTGCGGCCTGGGTTTTCCGTGATGGGAAAAAGCATGAAGAATCCAATTGTTCGACGTTTTGAAGCTAATGATTAACCCAACCAGGTTGTATGACGAAGCGTTGGGGACACTTTCGCGTCTACATATCCTGCCGAGCTCTACCGTCAAATTGGTGCTCAACTCAACCTTTAAAAACAGTTTTCGTCAGGCTTTGACTGGAGGGTTCGTGAATTCCATGACTTTGTCTACCACATGCCTTGCTCAGAATGCGACAGCGGAACCAGTGGCAGTTTTGGTATCCCAGCAGAAAATGACCCAAAGCGCGCGCCATTCGATGTCGAAGCGCTGGACGGTTACGCATTGGAGCGTTGGGAAGTACGTCGCATGCATGGCATTCGGCTTCATCCTAACTGTCAGCCAACAGACAATATTGCACTATATGGTTTCCTCGGGTACCGGACAGCTTCCCACGAAGCCCTCACAGGGCGTGTTGTACCTCCTTCAACGCAGTGGATTAATGGGGACCTTTCAGTAAGTGCAACGAGTTGTCAATCAGCTGGGCACTAAAGTATAGGCGCAGCGGAACCACCTTGCAGATCACCTCAGCAGGTTTTCAATTTTTGTTGCACACGCCACATGCCCAACTCTGGCATCTCTTACTTCAATACCTTCACATGGCGGAGGTTGGTCGCGGGGCGTCGTCTCGTTTTGATCTTGACTGACATCACACCAGGAAAGTCAGATGGATCTCGTCGAGGTCCTCGGGTTCTTATTCATGTTGTCAACCATGGAGCTTGGACGTGTAAAACCCTCATTTCTCTCTTGTTGCGCGCGAAAACACTCAACACCTATGTTTTCAGGAATATTCGACCGAAAACCTCAGTACGACTCAAAAAACAATGCTTGAGGACCTAAGGGATTATGGCCTGGTTTGGCAAAGAAAGGTCGATTCTCCCTGTTTACTTCTCTCTTTCCTGTTTAATCCGCTTCTCAGCCCTCCTCTCGCCGCTTCAGCCCTACCCGCCTGGCTACGACATTGACGTCTTCGTCACCACCGCTTCCGACCTCCACCGCAACAACTTCTGGCCCGCAAGCCGGATTCATTATCTTGGAAACAAACTATCGTTTGTACGCCTATACCGGTTTGTCATCGCCACATTCCGATACGTCATAACGCTAAGTTCCTTCTGAAGACAACCCCTTACAAACTGCCGTTCTCAACCTCTTTGTCTCGCTTAAATACCGGTTTCCAAACCTCGTCGTTGGTTCCATCACACGAGACAGCGTGAAAAAAGCATTGAATAACGGCATCTCAGCCGACCAGGTTAGGTTTGTACATTGATAGAACGCCTTTGGGCTGACCAGGAGACTTGTTCCAAACCAGATAATCAGCTATCTTATCACCCACGCCCACCCTCAAATGCGAAAAAACGTACAAGTCTCTTCTTCTCCGTCTAACCTGACCTAACCATCTGCGAAGAACCCTCTTCTTCCTGTGACCGTACAGGATCAAATCCGCTTGTGGGAATTGGAGAAGAACCGATTGAAATCCCAAGAAGGTGCCCCATTTCTTCGATCCTGACTGCCTCGTCTCAGATGATTCCCGCTCAGGCTATCTATATTCCCTTTTTGCGTCGCAAGCGGACTACGAGTTCGTCCTCAACTATGCCAAGCAATTGGAGGTTGTGCTGTGGGAAAACGCAGCGCAACGGTGTTTTTTTGGCACTCTCGATGGGCACGCCAACATCAAGGGTTTCATTGAACGACACACAGGTGCCACACCAACATAACTCGGCGGATCGGGGTCACGTTGACCCCACAGCGTGGTCCCCTTTTGGAAACGTTGTCTTCATCACAACCAGCTTTTGATCCATGTATACATTGTTATGAGTACTAATACCTACGCGCTGGCACCCTAAATCTGAAGTCCATGAGTCTGAAACTACCAATGGGCGCTTTGACCAATCGTTTTGCAACATTCGAACAAAATGGAAACTCGATATCTACATTCTATAAGTGGCACTCTTGGCGTTTATTACCATCTTCGTTTTGGAGCCTTCTGACCGTTCTAGACTGATTGCGGGAATCTCTGATATCCCCCACTCCTTCCCAAAAGTACAGGCCAGCCCAGAGTACTGACGCGTGACAGGACGTCGAAGCCGTTCTTAGCGCGCGGCGAAGAGCGACAGTCAAGGATTCGCCGGAAATGGCTTTTGCGACGACAAGTCAGGCTTCATCCGTTCCGAACTGCGCGGACTTCTGGCGCACCATGATTTCGACATTTCGTCACCCATATCTATCGGTTCTATTCATATTGTTGGATCCGATCGTCTGACTGACTGTTCGCCATTCAGTTGTTTCGGTGCTAGTGCTCGAACGTCGTGTATTGATGTTTGAAATCACATATTGCTAGTATTACTGCGGCGGCCAGATGACGTGAGACAAGAAAAGAGATGGGAACCAGAGGAAGAACGCGAAATTTCGGTGTCCAATGTTGTAGATAATTAAGCAAAAAATGGTGTCGTCGCGTGCATAAACAAACCCGGCTTTTCGTCTACCTGAAGATATTCGGGTGATGACCTAGGTGTCTGTGTACTCGTTGGCATGAGAGAAGTCCTCAGGACTTGGTAACGAACCTGATGAATATGATGTTTCGTAAGGCGGCAAACTGCCTTGTGTCGGGCTGATCGCTTGCAACGAGGGTGGATCCATCAACGCGTTTTCCGATGCTGTGTTCCACGAGGAGCCATAGGATTGGCTCACTGGGGTGTAACCCTGCGAGTTGAATTGCAGTCCAGAAGGGGGGGGGAACGAGGCCCCGGTATGTGAACTTCGACCCTCTTTGTCGTGATCAGAACCTTCTCGTGTGAGCCACGAAAGCCGATGAGACCCGAGCTCACGGCTTCCAACGTGACCAAGGTAACGACCCCCGTATCCTTGCACCATCCCATCGGTACCATCGCGTCGACCGTCGATCCCCACAGTATTCTCATAGCTGTTCCCTGACCGTCCCCTATTCCTGTCAAGGAACATGTTTCCTGACTGATCGTAGGTAGCCGACGTTGGCCATCGCCCGGACTGCTGATGACCTTGAGCATTCCAGGAGTCGGATAAAGAGGGCATCGCGCTATCGCGCCGGCGAGAAATGCTCTGCTGCGGGGTGTGGTGGGCGGTGGGTGGATTTTGTGATTGCCAGGTAAGACCGTCCCTATTCATCGGCGATATTCGGAGGGTGTCTAAGGCGTTGGGCCATCTGTCGGTGGACCGATCTCTGTTTCCGTACCCAATCGACTGCCCGCTAACACTCTGACTCGAGATAGGGTAGAGGGAGCTAGACGAGAACGAGGTTTCGGAAGGTGAAGTTTGCCCGTTATTTTGAGTTGTCCAAGTTGTTGAAGCGCCGACCACGTAATTTTGTTCTTCGGTTTTGCACTCAGTAGGCTCCATGTCCTCCACCTCACAGCTAATTATGCGTCGGGTATGTTAGCTCTATTTTCGCTGCCCGAAATACTTAAACACTTACACCAGCCTTGGCTTCCCATCAGGGCCAATCTCAACCTTCGGAGGCACGCGGAAGTTGGTCAACCGAAAGATGTGCGGAGGCATATATAACCCCATGATATCAGGTCGCGAGGAAGGCCGCTGCGTTGTGCGGTAATCAGCTGCTGGGGCGAGTCATCACCATAAAGGATGTGCATACCTTCAAATGGCCCGAACGGATATCTTCTGAGGTGTAGTACGAAATGAGGTGCAAGTCGGAGCCATCAATGGTGACCGTTATCGTCTGCTCAGGTCGTGGTTAGCCAGTGATCGGTGCGTGCAAAAGTGCGGACTACCTTTTTAATTAATCCGCCGGTTTTGAAAGTGCCTTGGTCAACGCTCCCATGCCCTGGAGGTGACTGGCTTTTGAACCCGCCCGAGATCTGCTCCGGGGAGCTCTTGCGCGTCGTTCGTGGTGCGTCCTCGACCGGGTAAGATTTTCGATGGCTGCCCCTGCTGCTCGTCCTTTCATTTATTTCTCGGTATACCTTCCCAAAATTTGAGTACAGTGGGACATCGTGTAGAAGTGTGGCGGAACTCACCAAAAAGTTGCCAACGATACGGGACGGTGACCAAAGCAAACCATCTAGAACAATCAGAACCAAGACGACGTACGAGCGGTGTGTGCTCACCAGTCCACCGTTTTATACCACTCTCTTCGACGCTGAAAACGAAGACGGCCCCACTTTTGATCATCGTACGACGCTCGGTATCGTTCAACCGGCGTGTAATACGCGGGATGACGCCCTGACGAGCGGCGTGGATGAGTCGCAGGGCGTTGACGGTGGTTTCGACGTAGCCGATGAAAGGGGGTACATCCGGGTTGCTCGTCATATCGGCGTGCCTAAGCTAGAGGTTGTTGGACAATCGGGAGGTTGTGGGGTGAATTGGTGAGGAAGTTAAGCCCTTCCTTTATGATTCTGGCTTCATGCTAACTGTTGTGTAATCTCGTAGTCATCCTGGGATCCCGGATCGATATCTTTCAGTCTCGAAATTTGCGACATTATTTGTTTGATTCCAGTTTGCACCGGCTTCGAATAAGCTTTACTGGCTTTTCAGAGAGTAACGTTACCGAAGTGTCCTTACTTGACATTTATAACGCCACTTGTCACCTGTCCCGCAGTTTTTCTGTGTCACTATGGTTCCTAATGAGGACTGGGACCCACCGGCTGAGTGGGCACAATTGATTACTTTCAGTTTATGTATCTGTTAATTTCAGCTCCTCGTTTGGACTGGTCGAAGATCCGGGATTGCGCTTAATAAGATACACGCTGAATGGGGACTCGTGGTCCTTGTAATCTCAGGCCATTTCCGCCAGGGGTTGGCTGACCTTCCCAAGCTCGAGAACCAAGACTCATTCTTGGATGGAAGAGTTAGATATACAGCTACTAAGAACAGGCGAGGCAAGGCGATGCCGCTTCACATGCTTCTCGTCCTTTCCTTAATCGTTTTTGTACGCAGATGCCCGACAAAGTTCGCATTCTGCTCCATGAAAGAGTACCGGGCCGTTTCACGGGCACTCAACGCACGGAGACTGCGAGGAGGATGTCGGCATTAGAACAACGTCTTCGTTATGGCCTAACCAATGCCTCACTGACGAGGTCTCCACGCGAAGCGCACATGAACCTGAAGGCTGACGGATGTCCCACCTTTTTCTTTAGCACATTGCTCTCTTGTAATCTATTCCCCATGGGCTTCGCTCAAACAAGGAGAGACGAGTCAACAATGTATATCTTGGCCTCCTATGTGTTTCGACGTTGACGCGGGCTGAAAACGAAGTTCTACGGAGGGGTTCGAAATCCGAGGGAAGGCTTCTTTCAGCCGTTTCCAGATGCTGATGAACTCCTCGAGCGGCAATAAGTGCACTTAAACCAGGCGACGGTCGCCGTATTCACTCGCCATATTGCCACGGAGACAATTTTTTCAAACCCAGCGGTTATCAGTCGTCGGTCCGGGTGAATGAAGGGAAACAGGGAAACACGAGGGCGCGGGCATTTACGCGCAAATTCATTGGTTCAAACGAGTCAGTGGGTCAGAGCGATGGTACATACAAGCAAGTATTGATAAATACAAAAATGTGAATATTAGTCTAATCGCCGTCAGTCTTGCGCAACACGAAACCACCCTCGAAGTCGACCAGGTCAACTAGAGTTGAGGTCCCTCTCCAACGACCTACCAAATTTGACCCATGTAGGTATCCCCTAAATATCCATCGTCCAAGATGGGACTGTGTTGGATCCCGCTGATAATCTTGGGCGTCAGCAGAAGACGGAGATGACCTTCATCCTGCCGCTAACTCACCGGTGTGCGAAGAAGAACGACAAGGCCGTCCCAGGACCTGACTCTTCCGATAATCGTATAGTGTCCCCAAGCATCTCCGTGAAGTTCCCCAGTCTGGCTCATCCGATTAGATTTGGGTTCATGTGAAGATAAGTGTGGATACCCACCTCGCCCGTAACTATTATGTCGGTCACACCACTAGTAAGATAACTAACCCCGGGTCAGAACCAAAATTGATAAGCAACTGTTTAGGAAACAAACCTGACGTCGTCGGCATACTCTTCATCATCGTCAATGGAAGGTTCAGATGGTGAAATTGGGTCCGCATAAGCAGCGCCAACTTCCGGACCTGTGGTGTGCTCGGCAATGTCCTTATCGGTTTCGGTATCAGAGATCCAACGGCTTTGTAGCTTCTCACACGCGTTCTTGGAATAGGGCGCCACGCTCCTGGGAATGAAAGTCTCGTATCGTACTGTCCGTCCTGCATTTGGATCCGTAACTTCGATAGCATCCTATGGATTCAAGGTCAGAACCATATCACTGACACGAGGACAAACCGCAGTGGGAAATGTAGATATATCTAGTCCCCACAGCGAGGTCAGGGAAAACTTACAGCAAGTTTGTGAATGACGACTCCTCGTGGTAACCACGCGTTCAGGAGATCATCGCCATCTGTCTCATCTGTTCCTCCATCAATGGGCTCGTCTGGGTCTAGACAATGATGCTCCTGAAGATTCCAGTACAATGGTTGATGGTGCAGTGGCGCAGATGCGGGAGCAAATCCAGGTTCGTAAAGCAACCTCATTTGATCGGGAAACGTCGCATGCTGATGGAAAGGAATGAAGCAAACGAAAACGAAAACGCTGGCTGGGGAGACATACCACAACTCTTCCTGCCCACGATCCGCAAAGTGAGCCCAGCCGAAACACTGTGCCTCTCAAAGCATTTCCAGACCCCCAAATGCTATGGCAAGACACCAACCGACTCCATTCCTCGTCGAATCCTTCACTTCTGCTTTGGGTAGGGTCTTCATCATCGTTCTCAGAGACGTCTTCGTCCTCTTCAAAGTCAACAACAATATCGGGCATTGACGTGGAACGAACATCGATACGGTTTGTGTAGTGAAACTCAATCACGTCCTCCAAAGTGGGACCAAGAATTCCCTGGCTGTTTGCGGTTGGACGATCGGGCGGTAATCCTTGGGCTGATCGTGGAAAGGAGTCAGCATCCTGCAGGGCTTCCGTCCGGACGGTAGTTGCAAGGAGTGCAGCTGTTGTTACTATAGGGACGGCCAGAGTCAATTGGTGGGAGTAATGTGTGATCGATGAAACTGGGGGTGCTGGTCCTGAGCAATGCGGTTTTATCACATCGTGGTCGCTACAAAGCGGAAGCTTGAAGTACGTGTCAGGGCCGTGGTATGCTGGGTGCTAAAAAGTTTACAAGATTGGGCGACAATCTCAAGAGGTAAGACGAGACCGCACCCTATACCCAGTCACTATGAAGGGGTGCAGAACGGTACAGATGATATTCCTGAGTTCTGGATGTTCACCCTGAAGCAAAGCTTGGATGCAGGTCAGTCTTCAACACATGGGGGTAACATGGGGGTTCGAATTTGATTGGGAATGCAACTCACGGCGAGAACCCGTCATCCACAACAACCAAGTGAGCAACGCATCCACGGTCGGTTCTTGTCCCCATAATCGTGCACGAACAACCGAGATGATCGCGAGATATTCTCTCAAACCCGCCCACTGTGTGAGTTGGCTTTCATTCTTTCCGTCCCCTTCAAGAAGCCTGGAGGAGGTAAGTTCAATTGATGAAGGATTCGCAATGCACATACATCAAATACACCGTCCACAGTCCCTCTTCGTCGATATGCTCTCGACGGCGGATTCTCCGCATGACGGAAAATCTCTTGACTAGCTCCTTTGCCAGGCATTTAGTTGTCAGCCACCGTTCGGTTAAACGGCGGCGCGGTGCGGCGTAGTCGAACTTGAAGCGGAAGATCCGCGCGTAAATACTCGAGTTCGCGCGCACTGACAGAATGTCGCGCAAAGGTCGAGAAACGAGGGACAAGGTACGCAATCCGGTTGGTGGTCCCAGGAACGTTTGCTCAGAAGCCACGACGTGGTATCCTATTCTTTCCCAGACGTCAAGAGGTAGAGAGTAGAGGTGGAGAGGAAGAGACATGGCAAGAAAACTACAGTGCCCAGAGGTCTTCTCTCGTTTAAATAAGCAGGACACAAATACGAAGGCTGACGGAGTCGTAAAAGGGCTGGGAACGGTGCGTCGAAAGTTATGATCGCCGTGGTTCTATTTCCTTCCTCCCGTCAAAGGGTGGGAGCATGGAAGTCAGCCAATGGAAATCGGCTGTTTTGGGGGAGCCCTGCCTGTAAGATACATGTTACAGGTAAGGTCAAACCGAGATGGAGTTTGAGGAAAACAAGAGCCGAAAGACCCCTTTGTCGATTTCGAATGATCAGAAATGGGGTGCGTCGTCGTTTTTCGTTCGTGCAGATCCCCATCAGATGCTTTCACTTCCCGGCGGCCGGCAAAATCCGAAAACATTTACGTCGTTCAGGAACGCCAAAAAAACGGTTGTCAACTTGTTCAAAATTTCAATTCAAGTCCCTCTTCCTGGCTCTCCCTTGTTCTGAAGTCGCTCTGTCCTTTATCACTCGCGGCTGAAGACATTCCAAGTTGTTTTGCCCGCTTTTTCCTCAAATATCAACGATTTTCGAACGATGGACAAATGCATGTTCAGGGCCAACCCTCCACGTGGAGAACTTCAATCGTTTCAGCTTCTTTCGTCTGACCGGCCCCGGTAGACCGCAGCTCCAGCTATACATCGGCGGCACGGTAAAGCTTGGCTGGGAAGTTCGTACTTGCGCTCTAACCTGGTACTACGCCCACAGAAACCCCCCCACTCCAAGTTTCTTGGCATTTGATTTCCCCAGGACTAAAGACGATTTTAGGGACAAGGAAATTGATCAGATCCCGAAAACGTAAAAGTTAAACCACTTTCGCTTTCTTCCGTTGGGAGTGACCCAAGGATTTCATTGTCCGTCGCTTGAGAAGCGTGCAACGTTTCGCTCCAAGTATGCCATGTGGTTTATGGGAGTAGCACCGGGTTCTTCTCACTGGTGGGGCGATCCAAACGCCGCAGATGTCGCACGAGGCAAGGTTAGATAGATCCAGATAGTCTTAGCTCGTTTTTAGTGTGCTGAGGTTCGAAAAGGTTTCCTCGGTAGCTCTATCAAACTCAGCCACACCACTATCAAACATTCGATGTCGAATGATGAGGCCTCCTTTGCGTTTCTCGACCTGCACTGATCGATATATTTCGTCAAGATCGAAACACTGAGTTAGCAGTGCTCCGTCGAAATCACTGACGATGTCGATGTCATTCAACTCGCAACCGACGTGAAGAGAACCATCACAACCCCCTTCTGTATGAAGGGGATTTAATATTTCGCTATAGAACACGAACCCGAGCGCCTTGTATCATTTAGAGCCCCTAGGCACATTTTTCCAACGACTTATTTGACCGATAGCAGGGGGCGAGTTATCAGATTGTAGACCAGCCCACGATATCTTGTGTACGTGAGGCGATATCTCTCAATAGAAATGCTGTTGCCCTTGTCAACTGATGGGGTCAAGTTGTGGCTGATAACGCGTTGAACCCAAACGTATTGTCCAATTGTGCAAGGGCCGCTGTGCTCTAGATCTATCTGAGAACCTGAGGCACCTCGATTAGCGAGATTCGTCACCCTGGGCGGATGTCGAAAGCGCAGAGCCCTGACAAGAAAAGCGGGGAACTCTTGAGATTCTATTGGTGGGCTTTTACGCTGTCAGCGTTCGGGAGTCCGCGTAGGGTGAGGACCACCGCAGAATAATTTGATGAGATTGTAGTGGTTTCAGGACGACAGCATCAATGAATGAGTTTGAACTAACTGTCTCAGCTTGGTCGCCGTCTGAAAAGACTTCCCCTTCGCGATCTGCCAAGAGGAAGGTTCCAGGCATGTAGCAACGCTGGCTTGATTTGAGACTGAGACCATTAATCCGGGGCTAGCGAACATGAAGAGCGATACTCCAGCACACTTTAAAACTCAGAATCTTGCGGTCGATGACGACAGTGGTGCCTTGGCCACGAGTCAGAGGGAAACGTGATGGAACGTGATTCTGCTACCGATAATCTGGGGGAATGCTTGATCCCAAAGAAGGATCATATTGTGTATTGCCGAATCTGGACTCCGAGCGTCTCAACCTTTGAGAGGGATCCTCGGAAAATATTTGAACCAGAATCAACTGTTCATGGGAATGGGTCGCATCGTGTGGTTTCCTTGCGGACACATAACGCAGCTGCGAGTCTTATCATAGGTGAAAAGCTGCAATCAACTGAAACCGGATGGATTCACTGATTGAAAACATCATTGCCTACCTTACACTGGGTAAACGCTCATGTATGATAGAACGATATTGATTGTAATTTCGGGTGAATTGACACTACATGAGGTGCTCGCGGAATCCAGTTTGTTAAAATAAGAAACTCGCCACAACAAGGCGCTCTGCCTCGCTGTCGACCATCACCGGAAGCTGTTGTACACACCCTTCGACGTCCGAAAAAATCGTCACTTGATGCCTATGCATGTCGTGTCAATCGTCTAGCGCAGAATCGGCCAGCATCGTGTTTTCCAGGCGACACGGGATGGTCAATGTGGGCACTATATCCGTTCCACACATGCACCAGGGAAGTGACGCACATGATCTGACAGATGAGCTTAAACCACGACGTTGTCGCGTGCAGTCCTGTGACGGCTAATATCCGCTCCTGGGGATAGATGGCCCTTAATCCGATTGTGATGTTTCGAGCGATCATTTGATTACATCCTCCCCCCGACAGTCGGAATACAGGGTTAAGTTTCTGGGTCAGATCCGGGGAAAAAACCTGTCCAATAAAAATAGCCAGAGATGTCCGGATGTATTGAGATTTCGAAGAATTCTTAGAATGCACGATAAGTGTTTTCAAGAATAGGAAATATTGAGAAAGGTTATGTCACATGGTACGGCGTTTAGGTTTGTTTTCTAGAGCTTGGCGTTGCTTGTTTCGGAGGTCATTGGCATCTGAAGTCACCACTTCAACCAACAACCACCAAGTCTCCGCGTCCTCACAACAATGGCTTCAAGCGCATTGCCTCTCAATACGCCAGGTCGACCTACAGAAACAGATAAAGATCGCACCCCAACATCAACTGCCAAAATTGTTAAATCTACGTCAGGCAATACCGCAACGAACGATATTTCTAGCCCCCATGAACTCACTGCATTCGTATGTGCTTTCGGGGTTTAGTCATTGAGATATGCTAAGTTCTGCATAGGTTGAAACCCTTCTCGAACAGCTTGATACTAAATTCGATGAAATGTCCACCCAAATCCTTGATCGAAGTAATGACCTGTTGGTATTCGTACTTGATCTCGATCTGACCATGTCCAGTGACGCAAATGTCGACTCGCGTGGATGCTCTCGAAGCCGCGATTCAAGATATCATAAACGGAGACATCAGCGTTCCTCAATCTCCGTCCCCCAGCGCAGGTGGTTTGCGTCGATCTGATAGCGGCTTTGAGTGACGTTGCCTGGTTCGTGAAAATTGGGTTTATATCGTGTGACGTCCTTAAACTGGTTTTAGAACTCAAATATCCATTTCCCCCGCCAACATCTAGACTGCCGTCCTCGTGCGCGGTCCTGCCCCATGGCACGGAAATCTCATGTGCAAGGCGGGCTTCATTGTATTCCTTTAATTGAGCTCTTAGAATATCTCGTTAACCTTCGTTTATACCTAGCAGCAAAACATGGTGCGTTTCTTCCACTCATGTCGTCTAATGAGAAGAACTGAGGCCAACGCCGTTGAAGACACTGTACGTTATGGAACCCCAGTGGATCTTATCGCATTCTGTGCTTGTTTCCTGAAACCTGGAACATCATGACCCCAACGGCCATTCTTATGCTGCGAGTCTGCATTAATAACAACACAATGTCCGTTGCCCCATTCAGCTGGCAAGGATTCGGCCAGTCACCTTCACTGCTGAACACTTACGGCAAAGAAGGCGTCACAGGATGACTTGCCCTGTTTGATCATCCCGTCAAATGGGGAGGTACCTCTGCGACCCCTTCATCCTCTCCTACTTCCCCGTTTATGAGGATGCAAAGCCTTGGACCCGATTAATCCGTATCGCCTTTCTCGCAACCTCCCACACCTGAAGCAATTTGTTTGCTGAAATCTCACCAAAAGGTAACCCTGAACCATCTGACCGTCATTTACTTCACTACTTTTCGGACTTCAACTGTTGGCGGATGCTTGTTTACTTCGTCTCACACACTAAGTGATCGCGGCTACGGACCGCTATTCATAGTATTGATGTCACGTTAACGTGCTCCTTTTGTTCTCAGGGGATCCTCACGCTCACAAAACTGCCTCTTCGACCGAATCCCATACCACATTCCTCACAAGAATACGGCAACCCCTAATGTCGAGGAAGGTCCCTCCAAGTCGTCTGAATGCAAACAATAACGAAGAATCCTTCTCCGGTTCCGGCGATGTCCTTCCGAGTCTCACACCCGCGGAGACAGAAGCTCAGCCGACCAACGCATGAGAGTTCTTGCCTCCCCGAAGCGCGCCCTCGCCAAAACTTTGTAACGACACGTTTGGTGGAGCTGGAGGTGATAAGACATGCCCACCTTAATTCCAACTCATCTTTCAAGCTCGATGGTCGCCAGCGCAAGTCCTCTCCCAAACACCGACCCAAAGCATCTACACCCCTTGTGTCAAAGCTTGACTGTTACCTCGACAACGTTATGGGCACTTGCGCCGAAATCCTTTCGGCGATCTGGCGCGGAATCCGCGAGATCGTCTTCACTTTCATTTTCAGACTCAGGGGCAGACATGCGTACGTTGGACACGATATCGCCACCATCACCCCCTACCCTTTGTATCAGCAATCGAAGGTTAAGGGTAAGACTGGCTAGCAATCACCCCTTTGCTCATTTCAAACGTACTGAAGTATGAATTCAGGGCCTGACATCCCGCGGCGCGATGTCGTAGGTTACCAAACGTTCCAAGTTCAAGAAAGCAGCCCTCGCCGCCGAACCCCACCCCCGGTTGTCCTGCCTAGACCCCGAAACGTCGCCCAAATTGCTCCAGAACGAGACTGGGATCGCCGCGTGGCGTTACGCTCGCCCTCGTCACCGGCGTCGAGCGAGAGTTCCTACAGTTATTATACGACCCCATCTGACTCAGGTTATTCATCCTCCCCCCCTACATCACCAGTCACGCCTCGAAGTACTGATTTTGGTGACACGACTCCCGTCCGCATTGTCAATCCTGATGATGATGCAATCGTTTCTGAATACTTCCGCGTTACCAACGCGGACCCTCATGCACACATTCATTCCCGTCACTATCATCTAAACGAGACCATCAAGAAGGCTTCATCGTTACGTCATGCGAACTCTCCCCCTCGCACGGGCATGGTTTTGAGATTCCCCATGCCACCGCCGACTCATTCGCCGACTCGTCCCACGTTTTTACAACGTCCTCGTTCTGGCAGGGACGGGATCACCCTATCTGACTTTCCTTACGGCGGCGCGTATGAAAACCCTGTCTTACACCAGCAACAACGTCCAATGGCAGTTCGGATCGAGCCGCTGCGGATCGTGAAACGCCAGACGAATGCAGGTGGGCGTCAGTCGACACCCGATAATCTCCGCGAACAGAACTTGCAAGAGAAGATGCAGAAGCAACACGGCAGTTATGGCAGCCACCATCAGTTGCTGGAGGAGAATAGCAAACGCATGTCAGCGCGAGCGCTAGTTTCCACTGTTCGGGAGGCGTTACAAGGCGCCTGGCAAGATGAAGCACTCGAAGCTGATATGGAACTCGATAAAGTCAGGAGTCGTTTTAATCACGATTCGATCGCTGGGTGTCGTGATTTACTTCCGCTGGAATTGAACGATTACATCCTCCATATACTCGATCAGGAGGAGGGGGAGGAAGACGGCGCTTTTCCAGAAGGAATTTCCGAGTTCATGTCGCCGCCACCACCACCACCTGTGTTGGAAGTTCCGCCTCCCCTGTTGGCACCCCCAAGTCATATTGATATCCGCGCGTCTTGGATATTCATCGACGAGATAGAAGGAGGCGGATCGCGACGGACATCGTTCATTGCACCTCTGGGCCATGCTGGTGGTGGTGAGCGGCGTGAAGAGGTCGAGGGTGAGGATCTGGAAGGGCAGCACAGCACTGCCACGCTCAGTTCGATATTGGCGAATCTTTCGTCTTCGTTCAAGGATTTGTTGGCTGCTCTGGATGGTGCTTTCCGTCCAGACAACGTCCCACCTATACATGAGGTGACTGGTGAAGAGGAAGGAACTACTGAGATCGGCGTGGCACCCCCGACGAGGACAGTGCAGGATATTGAGAAGGTGGCGGCGGCGGAGAAGTACATGTCGGAGATTGATCCATTTGAATGGGTAGCAGTGGAGATGGATCACGTCCAGGAAAGTAGTTGATAAATCTGTTCAATGTATGAATAGTTTGTATTTGTAAGAGATCTTGTAGACTCTCACGTGTAATGACCATAGGGTGATGTCGTTGAAATTGTTGAAGCCATTCCGTCTGCCTGTCTCGGCAGGAGACTAAACTACTTTGAATGGGGACCAACGCCTTTCTGGTATGAAGTCAAGGAAACGCTGACAATCGCGAACAAACACGCCGCTCTCTATTTCAGGAGATGTGGCCGTTGACCATTATACAAGTTATCCTTAGTGGATGAACATAAACTTCTCGTCACCGCTACATCAACTAGTTTGAACGCAAACCGCTAGTCCAATTCAGCCGCCCCACCTCCAGATGTCGTTGCTGGTGACAATATCCTTCTTGCTGGCTTGCCAGGAGCTGGACCGCCGAAAAGAGAGGACATCATCTCTCCCAAGGGATTCGCAGCCTGACCACGTGGAGGAGGTATAGCAAAGTACAGCGTTGCCAAATCTTGTAGAGCCTACATTTAAGAAGAATTAGAGGGTTGGGATCCACCACTAAGATCATTGGGGGGGAAACACGCAAAGACACGCACCGTTCTCACTTCTGGCGCTGCGAGGATACCACCCCTGCTCTGGTATGTACCACAAAGTCTCACCCAACTTTCACGCATGATCTTGTTTTTATCGCCCTGCGCTCTTTGGCAAGTTAACACTGCAATCTGAGCAAAGTTGGCGACGGGGTCTGCCATCAACAGGACTTGGTCAGAGGTATCTCCGAGCGAGAGTGGGGATTGAGCAGATGTTCTGTATGTTGCAGGGAGAGATGTTACGAAATGGGTGATGAACGTTCGCGCTGCGAGGATGTTGCCGTTTTGCAGGTACCTAAGTGTAAAAAGGACGTTTTGAGGGGTTGCCAACATAAGGGATGGTGGATAGGGCAAACGAGGACGCACGGTATGACTCCTCTGATTGCAAACGCGCCTGATGGGCCTTCGGGTCCTAACCACTCAACGAACATCGTTGCAAGGAGGCGGGCGCTATCCCGGCTGCCGCCAGAAAGGAAGTGTTGTTCTGCTACTTCGAAAGCTCCGTCTACGATTGTTTGTAAACTTCATGGGTATGGATGTAGGACAAGAACTAGCTGAACGTCACCTTTGTACAGCAATTCGCCAACGTAGTGATGTAGGGCAGCATCTCCAGCAGCACAAGGGCCATGTTTAGCTGTCCACCTTGGCATTCACATTAAAACCTTGTGGTTGAAGGAACACACGATACAGAGATCAACGTACGCGATAGATTTATCAATCACAGTCTTCCGCCATGCTCCAGCAGAGCCAGTCAACGCAATCAACTGAGTCAACCTTCCTTCATAACATCACGATTCTCGTTGGATTAACAGAAACACATCTCATAGTGGGGGGGAGCGGGGCTTCCCACATACCTCTACTCTCATCCGATACCACCTCCCCTTTTGCGTCGTACACTTCAAGCAAGAAGCTCGTCAGATCCACTCCGCTTCCGACTTGCCCTGCTTTGAGCAGCTCGCGAGCGCTTTGAAACAAGACATCGATCGCGGTGTCGTATTGACTTGATTTGACATATCTGGAAGCGAAGGTTCGCGCTTTTTGGTGGGCTTCGTAAGGTGCTGAAGATACTAGAGGCAGTATCGCGTTGAGAGCTCGTGTTGATGAAGAAGAGCTCATTGTTTCGTCGTTGTCGAGAACGTTGTCGGGGACGTTGAGGAGAGATGATTTCAATATCCGACCAGCGGCGTCTGAAGTCACCCTCCCTTACTCCGATCATAAAATGACAACTTTTTGGGATTTTTGCCATCGTCACAGACGATGCCAATATAYRTATACGATGTACAACTACGCTAAGAAATTAAAAACTAAATCTTCTCAAGAAAATATACTCAACATTCCGTTCGAGGGTTGAACGCGAATTTGAGTTTCCCGTTCGAATCATAGATCCCGTACCCTGGTTCTTGGTCTTCTGAGTAAATATGAGCGAACCAGCCAACACCTCCTCCAGCGACCGTCTTGAAGTACGAACACTTCGAGTCAAGCAACGTGTAGTAATCCTGCAGATACTCGGTATCAGCTACTAATAGTGTATTTGATGCGACCAAAGTTTCCGCACCTTTTCGTTTTGGACGTTTGCAATCGCGCTCGGACTGTTTGGTTGAACTCCAGAAGACGTTTTCGACGGCCAACCATTCTGCAAAGGCCCAAATTGAGCTTAGAGGGGTGATGTTTTAAAACTCATACGCACCTCGCTAAGGTATATCTTCTTTCCTTGAGCATTATTAATGAAGTAGTTCAGATCTTGCTCCACAATTGGCCACGACTTGCTAGCTGTTGAAGTAAAGCCACCATGGTCAGTCTTCTAAAGCCCCGCTTAACCACAAAAGAGAGACTTACCAGTAGAAGCTTGAGTCGAGAAGAAAGGGAGCATGTGCGCGTCAATAAGATCAAGCCCATGCATAAGGTCCAGACTATGATCACTAGCACGCTAAAATGCTCCACATCAGACGATGCCCCCCTCTGAACACACACAAGCACACGCAGCAGACGAACCTCTTGATACCCATACGCCATATCGCTAATTGTCACCGGGATACTCAAACTCGACAGATTCGTCCGAGCAGCTTGGACCTGCTTCAATAGGTCTGGTGGGCTCAACACGTCATCATACAACGGCTCCGACCCAAATTGCAACACCCGCGTGACGAATTTAGCTTTCGGATTCGAATGGAGGGTTCCGAGAAGGGCGTCGCGACGGCCCTTCCATTTATCGTCGCCGTCAAAGCCGAACTGTTATTAAACAATGAAAGTAAATATAGATTTCAGAAAAGGTGGAATCGTAAAGCGTCTCGTGAAACACCACTTGGAATGGTTTTGACTGTGGAGCGGAATGTAAATGCTTACCCATATAAGAGCGTGCACGCCGAGTCCGGCATCCCAAGCCGCTTCAACGACATCGTTACTATGAGGAGAAAGGAGAAAGAAGAAGAAACGATCATTAAAGATGGGGCCAGGAAAAATGGTGACTGGAACCACGTACTAGTACCCCTTGTTATCGCAGAACCCGTACAGCCGAACATATCGTCCTTTATGAGTTTGTCGAATGTTCGTGAATTCACTCTTCAATTGTGATAAACTCTGACCTGTTGGGGTTGTTCAGTTATACCACGCAGACGCATCGGGTCAAAGGAGAGAAGAGGAGATACGTACACGCTGTGATTTCGTAGCTGAAGCCAACGAAGGCGTATTCGGTATCGTAAGCGCACCACCAGTCGGTCAAGGACGAAGGTGTCGACGAGGGCATTTTGAACCCCACAGCTGGGAAACAGTCAGGTGGGGACTTCGCGGCGGGGGCTTTGGCAGTTTTGGAAGAAACCGCCGCCCTCGCGTGAGCATCAACATGGGGTGATGGATGGGCGAGAGTAAGACGCGACAAGGTCAAGCCCAGGAAGAGGGAATGAACGACTCTGCTGAGGTTCAGCATTATGCAGGGAAAGGAAGGGAGGGGTGGGTGAGTAAGTCGAGGAGGGGGGAGGGATGTTCAAATAGGACGTTGAATGAAGACAATGAACCAGTTTAAATATTGACTCGGGAAGGGAAGCACATGGAAAGGGATCAAGCGTTTGAAAAGGCTCGCATCCTTCTTTTTTTTTCCCCAACAACAAATACCGCGTGAGATATAAGGGGAAGTTTTCGAGAAGGTGCCTTCAAGAAAAGAGGCGGATAGTTTGAGAAACAACATTAGTCCGAAACGGTTAGGAGGATAATAAGAAGGAGAGCCAAAGCCTGAATTGTCCTGCAATGGAAAGAGCTGGTGAAGGAGCTTCCGTAGGCCAGACAGCTTTGATGTTATAGCAGATGACTTCCATCCAAGAAGATATCAACAACTGTCCATATGATCAGTTTTTCCAGAGGCATTGCCAAGTAGTGTCATGCCGCTCACCGAAACGGTGCTCTACAGAGCTAGGGCGATGAAAAGTATATATGGGTCCCAGACAATTAGACCGCTTCCTAGCACAATGTAAAACAAAAGCGAAATGGGCGATTTTTCCGAAATTAGAAGGGTATAATGGCCAAATCGACAATAGGATGGTTGGACTCTGGAGGCCAAATACTTTGACGTTTGTTGATGAGAGAGCCCATTGTTGAACGTTTAACGTTGAATAGCTGGAAAGATCGTCAAATCAGAAGTTGATGGACAGATGGAAGGCACCTAATCCATGCGCTGCTTTTACTCACACTGTTTGCATTTGAGGGGGTGAGAATACTTCTGCCGTTAGCGCATCGGCTGTTCGCTTGCGGGGATTGGACTGGGCGGGAGTGGAGCCTCTCAACCACACGTCGCGGGCTGTCACCGTTTCAATCGTCACCGCTGACTAGGTGTAGGGGAAACTAGCAAAGGAAATTCAAAAACGTGTATACATAGAAGAAACTATAGAGAAGAAAGATGTAAGTGAAGACGTACCGGACGAAGTCAGCGGGAAGGCAAGAAGACCCATGCTAGAAGTCGGATTTCCTTCTTGTGCTGGGTAAGTCTCTTATTCATCCAGGCGGAAAAATCGATGATTAGGGCGGTCCACGGCGGCGAGGAGTTGCGAATTGAGATACACAAGGCGCGCCTGCCTCGGATGTCCGTCGGCGAACGGTTCTATGCAACCTGAACCATCCACAATAGTATTAGGTGGTTGGTAAGTCAAGCGGGAGTCAATCCGACAAAGATCATTAGCGCTCACTCATTACAGTGGTCTGTGCGAGGCTTTATTCCAGGAGTCTGCGCGCCAAATAGGACGAGGCAGAGTGGGGGTCACCGTGGCTTTGAGAGGCCTAGGACCCTGATTCATCCGTGGGACAGACTTCCGCCTTCTCTAAACACAACGATGACGACCATTTGATGAACAGACCCTTTCTGTGAATCCAATCACCCAGTTAGCCACGACTGGTCAGAAGTTTCAACTGGGCGGCGACAATGCGTCTTCGTCAAACAGTTCAAAACCAGGAAACTCCAACGGGGAAACCCCATTCACCAGCCATCCTCCAGTGCGTTTTCCAATCATTATCATCATCTTACTATTGTTGACTACCGGCCGGCAGGGGTGTTTTTGAACACTGGTTAATTGAACCCGGCGATGGTGCGAGTGCCGACTCGGTTTCTTCACCCACCACTGCATGGATTCTGAGCCTTACTGTCCTTTTGTCATTTGTGAGGCGTGCATAGGTGCGGCGACTGGGCACTGGTGGCCGTTGTGAAAACAGAAACTCATTGATACGCCCCCTCCCCCCCTCCTTTCAACCGCATCCAACAAAGTCCAAACCGTCAACATCTGATCCGACGTTGGCGCTGCTACAAGGGGATCTTATGCAGTCAGACGAAACCGGAACGGCTACCCAAGGTCTTGTCGGTCGACGAGGGTGTCGCGACTGAGAACACAGGTTAGCCCTTGCCACCATCAAACATAATGTGGTTAATGGAAACCGGTATTCTCAACAGTTCTGCGTAGGAAGCTGAGAGCGAACCAGTCTGCAGCGTTTTTGAGAACTTTTCTTCTGACATTTAACGAACCATCCTCCGCCCCACCGCCAGGGCATCCTGAAATCCACGTTCTCCACGTTTACCCACCCGGCCGACGTGGGTTTACGACTTTTTAGATCATCCCGATTCCAACCATCTTTATCCCAATCTCCCATCCATTTCCCAAAATCGTGTGCAGGCAGTGATGCCCGAGGAGAACCGTTTTATCCCTCCCGGCGGAATCGGCAACACGTTAGCTCAGCGGTTTGATCTTTGCAGTTTATCGAAAGCAGTGAAATTGAAGAAGATTTTCTACCAGTGAATTGACTTGCTCAATGATTACGATATCCTTTTCTGTGGCCGCGTTGGCAACGACTTTAAAATAGAGCAGAAATTTTTTCGTTGATCGGCTTCGATATCATCATCAAGGGCGCAGTCTTTTCCTCATTCATGGGTGGAATGAACCTCTACCGCTGTCGACGATCTATGGTCCTACTCCAAATTTGCTTCTCTGATACCACCGATCCCGGACGATCCACATCACCGCTTAAACTGAAGGCAGAAGGCTCTGCTATGGATATCGATAATTTCAACCCTAGTTCGGCATAACTCTCGTTACCGTTATTCAACATCAAGGAAATGTCACACGAGCGCGTCTTCTCTGGGGTTGCGCGCCACTGTGGAAAATTCTCAACATCCAATTTTGGGTGCGACCACACGCTTCCCCACACGCTCGACATCGGCTGGCTCAAGTCGACAGGGGATTCGGTCGACTTCTGCAATTAATGAAGATATATCGCGACAATCCGAGGCGAACAGAAATGACCCGGTCAGCCATTATGTGATGAAGACCCTCCAATGATGTGCACTGAAACCGGGCAAATATAGGTTCTTGTGGGCGCCATATGTTACAGGTCCGATTATATGACACTAATCGCCGCGCAAACTCAATCAACACCTTTTCACGCGCAATGAATACGTCCGGAGTGACATACCCATAGCCCAACAGAAGGATAAGAAAAAAACGACTTTAAAGGCGACAGGAAGATAAATTTGTTTTTTTTTCTCCTTCCCTCTCGTCGTTCCTTGCTTCCTCCCCTTCCCTGTTTGTGGTCATCCACCCCTACTTCGGATATGTCGTTGCAATTTCACTTCGACGACACCCTCGGCGCGGCCTTCATAGGAAATACTGTAGCCTCTATGTTCGTGTTTCCCTTCTTTTGCTACAAGACGCGATGGATTCGGTTCAGCTTACTGAGGTTGGCAGGTTATATGGCATCACAAGCCTTCAAACATTCCTTTACTTTCGCTCCCAATACCGGGATGTCCCCTCTTTCAAAATCCTGGTAGGTTTTCGTTAGGGTTTATCGAAAGAATGTCGTGATCTGAGAGGTGTTCTACGCAGATCGCATTTCTATGGTGAGTCGATTATGTTGAGTTTTTTTTTTTACTCTTGGGCATGAGGTTCTAACGTTCAAGGCATTTTAAGGCTGCTAGACTCCGTTCATATTGCGTTCACAACACACGGTCTTTACTTCTATCTCGTCAAAAATTTCACCAATCCTTTCGCGATCATCAACCCGACGTGGTGAGTGCGAGATGGGTGGGTTTGGGGGGGCGGAAAGCGGTAAAATGCTCATCTTTTCGTTTTTCCGTTTTTGTTGATTTACAGGAGCATCCTTGTACGCGTTCCATCTCCTAATCACCCATCGTTATTGCTTACATTACTCTCTCAGGCTCAAGTATACATCACAGTCAGTTAGATCCATGTCAAAAGATCCCTCGAGGTTGGGCTGATGCGTGAACATTGGTGTGCAGTGTCTAAGTGATCTAATAGTCCGAAGGTCTGAACTTCACTTTTTTTTTACCACGAGAAGAGATGCTTACGCTCTTTTCACAGCGTTTTCGCCCGAAGAGTGTGGCTATGTACGTAGAGCCATTATTCTTTGCAGTGTCGGAGGGCCTTCAATTTGACCTGTTGATTCAGTGAGCGGACGGAACCATTATCTGGCATTGCTGGTCGTGAGTTGGATTCCACCCATTAATCAAGCGGAAGACGAATGACACCGATCAATTTCTACTTTCACCGTGCAGGTACTCATCTCCCTATACGTGTTTGGTAAGTCGAGAATTTGGTTTTGTTCTTTGGGGCTTTTCATTCATGATTGGCTTTTTTTTACCACGCGACTTGGTAGGAGCCGGATTGGGTGAGAAATTCACTTCTTTTTGAATGCTCCACTCGCACAGCCATTTAATATGGATTTCTGGCGATATAGCATTTGCAACCGAAGGGTGGGTGATAGGATACTCATCATAGAGGGGAAGGATCGTTGACGGGTTTGAACCAGGTTTATCCTCGGGACGTTCATAGTCATCGAAGCCAGAGCTGAAGTAAGTGGACTCCTCAATTGCTTTTCCCTTTTTTTTCGTGGTGCTGAGGATCTGGTAATAGTGGATGTTATACTCTGCTCTTGGAGGAGGCGTTGCAGCGGATGTTCTCGTAGCTGCCTCGCTTTGCATCTCACTCCAGCGGAGTCGGACAGGTTTTAAACGGTACGAGGCGGGTATTTTGTTCATTTATACCGCGTTCTGAGTTAGTACGTGTCAGAACCGATTCATTGGTGAACGTGTTGATGCTGTATACTATCAATACTGGTAAGTAAATCCGTTTTGTGGATGTGTGGTCCGGGCTGACGTGGTATCAACAGGGCTCTTGACTTCGTATGGACTGCTCATGGAACCCGTTTGGATACAACTGATACCTGTGATACTTTCAGGGTCTGCGCGGCAGCGTGCTTTATTACGGTCAGTACTACCCTCACTGACCTCGTTTTAAAAACCGACGTTCCGTTCGTAGTTCGCGATTTGGCCTCAAAAGTTCATATTTATGGGCATCTACTTTGCACTCAGCAAACGTACGGACAACGCCCTCACTCGGCACCGACGATCCCCGCTCACCGTGTTTTACAGTATACCTGAACAGTCTTCTGGCGGTTCTCAATTCCAGATCGTCCCTCCGTGAACAGTCAACCGCGGGTGGAGGAACGACCTTCGCGTCTACACAGGCGCTTCCATATCAAATGAAGGTGTTCACGGTCACTGAAAGCACCTCGGACGCGACGTATGCAAATCGCTCTTACGGGGTACGTACACGTGTCCCGAGCGTCTCACGTTTGAACTCGAAAGCTGAAGCGCTGATGGTCGATGTTTGCAGCGAGATTTCAAGGACGAAACGTCGTTCACGGCAGGGCCTGAAGGAGATGTTGGAAGAGCAATCTAAAAGCTAATTTTCTTCCTGTGTACTTATCCTCGGACAGGATTGTTTCTCTTTACCAGTAATAATACTTTTGAGTCTTCCAAAAATGAGCGGAAAAGTGTCGGATTATTGAGTTTAACACGGGCAAATAGCGAGTGATGCTTACTGTATGACCAAGTTCATCGCTTGACAACCGACAGACGTTTCAATGTCATTACCTTCACCCATGACAGAACAATCAACTCCAACCGTTCTTTCTTCTCGAGCTGAAGTCTGGTACCTGAAGCAAATCAACTTTGGAGAGGCAGAAAACAGAAAGGACTACAAAATCATCACGCAGAACTTCAATGGGTTGGTCAGTGTCAGTCGTCTCGCGTATCGTTGCTGATTTCCATTCATTTCACACAGGCCATGTTCGTTCATTGCAATTTGTACGCGTTCATCTCAGTCCTTGGGGGTGTGGAGGCTGGTCCTATAATCAACTTTGGTTACAGGCAACATCCTCATTCTCCGCGGAAACATTGACATTCAACCACCATCACGCTCTACCGTTTCCTATGAGTTTCTCTCGCAACTGGTTGCAGAGTACTTGCTGAGCCGGTCACCAGACGACGACGTCTCTGCGGCACTGACAATAATGCCTAAAACTCAAGGTGCGTATTTCGGTGCTGTGGTTGCTTTTTCGGCGTTATACTCATCACCGAATGATGGTTGTTGTTTAGTCGGGATGGATCTGAATCCACTTTTTACGGATGCAACAGCGTTCAGACCTGCAGGAGATGGTGGCGAGCTGAAGTTGTTCGAACACGTTGGCGTCCAGCTGGTACATGGTTGGTTGGTGGATCCGACCACGCTGGAAGGCGGATTTGCCAGCGTTGCAGAGGATTATGATTCTGCAGTCAATCTCATCGTGGAGGCTGATCACATTGCGAAGGGAGAATTGGTCGTTGATGAGCGAGCCGCGCCTCAAGCCGGTTCAAGCTCGCAATCCACTTGGACTGACGCGGAGAGATCAAAAGTTGAGAACGGTTCGTCTTTTTTCTTTTCTTGTGAATGTCTTGAATTGTGTCTTAAGACGTGGTTTTTTGAATAGCGATTGTTGTTCGTCGCTTTTTGGACTCGACGCGATCTCAATTGACATACCATGGACTTTTCAACCTCGCAACGTCCCTCGAGCCTGATTCATTGGTTGCCCTATTCCGCAGCTCGCACTTGTCGGTACTCTATAAAGCTCCGGGAGACGAAGGAGCTTTGTACACACTTGTCACTGACCAATCTTTCTTGAACGAACCTGACGTTGTCTGGGAAAAACTAGAGGATGTTGATGGAGAAGCGTCAACGTTCGTGGATTCCTCATTTATCCGGTCGTCTCCTGCCGGTGGTGATTTCGCTGGGCGCACTGCTGAGGAAGAGGTGCGCGCCTCTGAGCGTTTAGCAAATGAGCTTTTGGGTGAGGTTAACCCCGCCGAGTGAGTAGTAATCAAACGCGGATATTGGCCCAAACTCACGGGACCGCCATTACTCTAGCCTGGCTCTCGCCCAGCAGCTTCAAGCTGAAGAGGATATGCGCGCTCAACAGGAATATGACGCGTATCTCCGTCAGCAACAGCGTCGTGGAAGTCGTCCCCAATCGTCCCAACAGTCAACAAATCAAACGCCCGACAAACCCCCAAAGAAGAAAAAGGATTGTATAATAATGTAAATACCCTCAACAACAAGCTAACAACGGAGAATATAACCATAAGATATCAGTAAGCTATTTACGATTTTTGTACTTGCGGGCTAGATTGGAACAAATAGATGCAAACTTGCTTCACTCCTCCATGGCGGCTCCTCTCGTTGATGAAGAAAACCCTTTTTACTGTCCAACTATCTCCCCAGGAACGTATTTGAAGTTTATGAGACGAAAGCTCATTCAGCATGGCCAAAGATCAGAGTCGGATGCGCAAGCCAACGTTGCGACGCTTTTGTTTCCGTTTTCTCGAGCCCTTGAGCGAATGATGCGCGATCGTCGACCAGCTAAGGATAATAATTACTCTGGAGCTTTGAACTCGAAGGCGTACTTTGGTCGATCTCGGACACTGGCACCATCTCAGCCGGACCTCATGATTCTGGACATCGACTCATCCTCTGCGCGACCCCGATCCTCGTCTATAGATGCCTTTTCATCGATTAAAAACCGTACGCGGTATCTCACTGGTGGTAAGGTGAAGCGTAGGAAGACTTCTGGACTGGATTCGCTCTACGTCGATCCCTCAATGGAGGAATCTGTGGAACCTCGGCGGCTTGATTATCATAATTCCGTGGCCCCGAGTCCTGGCGCCGTCCTTCAAGTTGGTATGGCTGGGACCTGTGGAATTGCACAAGTGGGATTTGATATGGTATCCGAAACTGGACAGTTCAAGGGTAAATTGCTGAAAAGTTCAGATATTCGCTGACTATATGCGCGCATAATAGGTGTTTCGCCCAAAGACCTTGCCACGTTACGACGCGTATTGGATGCAGAGCTTCCCGGAATACGATTGGGCCATCGTCTAGCATCTCTGAAAGATCAAAGCACCCAGGGATATGCTGATTTCCTCGGTTTTCACGGTCAGCTTCGCTGGTACCAAGCGGACACCTCTCTGACTTGTTATGCAATCAAGGATATCTTACTCCTGCGATCCTAACCATTTTAAAGCCGACAAACGTCGAATGTCTCTCTTTGTTCGAGTCGCTCTCGGACTCTGGCGGGTTGAACATAGCTGGCGTTGACGCCCTGTCTGGTAGGTTGACTGTTCAATGCGCGGTACTCTATCTCTAACGATGGGCTATAGTGTTCGGCCACCCGGGTGGTTTTTCTTCGCTTGCTCAGCTCACTCTCAACGGGACGTCTCTCCAAGACGAGGACCTAGTTCATATCCATCATTTGCCACAGCTCTCAGTTCTCCTTCTGAGGAACACAAGCATCGGAAACGAGGCGTACGTGTTCTTCAACATAAAAAGATGATTGATAAACTCACCTTGCGACTTTACGCAGAGTTTTCCTGCTTGTTTCCCTCAAACACACACTGGTTCAATTGTCAATCGCCGATAACCCTGATATCGACGACCAAGCTGTTCCAGCCCTAGTTGTGTTGCACAATCTGGCTTTTTTGTCCATATTCAACACGAGCATCGAGATGCCCGGACTCCGTCTGTTTGCGAGAACGATGCTCAACGAGGGAAGATCAACTGACGTGGAGATGCCTCGTGCTTGTCAAGTTTATCTGGATAGTGCGTTATAGCCACCAGCTCATTGAGCTCACTCTGGGATTTCTAATGACTCCGGCAAAGGCCTAGAAACCGAGTACCTCGTTGAGGTTCATCCGCCCTTGATCTCAAATCCGAGCCTTTGCGGTCACCTTTCGTCGGTAGCTTTGAAGCGAAACCTGGTCGCGCACGCTTCTCAAAACTCGGCCATTGTTACGTCTGGCTCTAAACCGGAAATGGCGGAGAGGTTGTTCCGGATCCTGAAAACGCGAGAAGATGACTTGCTTATTCAAGAAATGTGTGACCTGGAATGAATGGAATGGATGGTTGATGTTGAGTGGCGTCGTAGCGTCTGCTTCCTCTGTTGTTTCAATGTTTGTAACCTGCGTTTCGCTGGCGGCATGCCTAGACGGAAAGCCTTCTCATTCAGTTTCCGTATTAGAATAGACATTATTTACATGTAGGGAGGCGAAAAGCTCATGAGTTGTTGGTGTCCTTCATTCCCTAATCAGGTCTACTTGTGACACGTTCGACAGAGACAAGGTCATATATCTGGTTCATTGATTTGGCATCAACAACCAACAACGGTTCGTCAAGAATGAGCTTCTTGATTGCGGAATTGGTGGCAAGGCGAGCGGTCAGGAGGTGGCGCAACGCGGGGATGTGGACGAATGTCGTCCACTGAGCTACGGTTATGGATTCTAAGGAAGGAAGAATCTGAACGTTTCCTAGCGCACGAATGGCGCTCAATGTAAATGGGATATTGACCAATGTGAGATGTCGGATCTGCACGAATGTAGCTGTGATACCGTCGAAAAGATCGACCTTGGTTTCTCCACGGATGTTCACAAGGGAGAGGTGGCGAAGTGATTGTGGTTGAGGTTTCGAAGGAGAGGAGGATGTGAGTAGGTTGAGAAATTTTTTGCAATCTGATGACTGGAGGTTCTGGATACAGAGATCTTGAAGGGAGGGAAACTTGAACGTCCATAGAAAGGCGTGCGGGAAGGAGCCGAAGCCGGCGAAGACGAGATTTCGGACGCTGGATAGGATGATAGGGTTTCCGTGGTGAGCGACGCCGACGTTGGCGACGAAGGTCGGGGCGTGGGTGTGGATTATCAAGGTGTGAAGGAGTGGAGTGAAGTGGAATAGTCTACGCAAGGTTGGAAAGTCGGGCCAGGCGGTGTGGCGGAGGTCCAAGGTTGTTAAGTAAGTAAAACTGAACGCGCTGAATGCAAGGGGCACACTATCGAGTTTCAGCGTTGTCAGTTTGAAGGTAGAGGGATTTAACAACGGTTTTTGGTGAGAGGGGAGAAGTGCGAGGGCTTCTGGATTCAATTGCTGGCGCGTGTGTCCTTGGAATATGAATTGGAGGTGTTCGAGGCGGGGTGTAGAGATGTCCTTGAACCTTGCGGTCACTCTTGCGATATCTTCAGCACGGAAGATCGTGATTACGAGGCTGCGCCATCGGTTGCTGTGGATGAGAAGGTCTTCAATCTCTGACGCATTCCAATCTGATGTGACGTCCAAAAAAATATCAAGAGGACCGCCGTTGGATCTGGCGAGGTGTTCATGGAAGGTCGGAGTAAAGATATCTTTAGATCGCGGCGCGCGAGCCTGGGTTTGTGTCGGAAAGTAAATCGTTTGCCAGAGGTGGGGGGTGGACCACGCAATTGCATTCCATCGCATGGAAACTTGGCCGATGGTGTACAGCACAGGAGTCACGGGTCGATAACGCAACTCCGGTGAAGAACTTGTGCTAGCCTCAATAACGCGGGGGTCAACTCGACTCTCCATATATTGAACAATGATCAGTAATTCGAATATCAAGAGGAGCAGGCTGTCGGGAAGACAGTCTATGAAAGAGCAATGTTGGCTCGTAGATGCGTCGCCCGTCGCTCGCTGCTTGCCAGGCGCTGTGCGGTATTTTTTCTCGTCTGGGAAGCCAATAGCATTGGTTGAGAACTCTGTTTCTTCGTATGGCGGAGGCGGCTCATCAATTTCGACAGGCGAGAGCGGAACGCGTGATTCGCTTCGTCGGGAGGTAGAAGCATTTGGGAAGTCGTCGTTTGGATCTCTTCCCTGAAGTATCCGTTTTCATGCGCGTTGCATCCTGTCGGAGATTCCTAGATTCAAGAGGAGGAGGGGTCACAGTGAGAAACAATCGACTTCTAGAGTGAGGGATGCAACCAAGTTGGAGGATTGGTCGTGGACATGGAGGCTGATCGAGTAAGGGGTAGTTTTCAGGCACCCTTGTGATGCCTTCAGTGAGGGTTGTCCTTTGTCCTCTCCACGATCTACTCTTTGAAGGCGTATTGACGCTTCCGAGGCGTTGGTGAAGCTCCCATGAGGAACGCCAAGAAACCAACTTACATTGGCGATCTTGGATCAATACTGACTGCGATTTCCAACTGTTTCATGAAATTCAGAGTTCTGCTCTTCGGAACAATAT
>CEMH01202478.1:0-11701 GCA_001179725.1 Macrocystidia cucumis | reverse complement strand
TCGAGCAAGTCATCGACTATTTTCACGATGACCAACCAAGCCTCAAAGTATGCTCTTTGGTCTCCCGCAAATGGGTTGCTCGCACCAGAAATCATATTTTCCACGACAATCATATGTCTCTCAACGCCCAGAGAGGGAACGAACTCTTGGACCTTATCAGCTCGCCAGATGCAACGATGACCCTCACCAACATACGCCGCCTTCTCCTCACACCTTCCCTCCCAAACGATCTCCTAGCCCCGTATCTCACTCAGGTCACCCACCTCTACGTCCACCGCGTCGACTTGACGCAAGAACCCTCGCTGTGGACACATGGCTTCTCGCAGAACCTCACGAACATTTACCTTGAGGGGATCACGGCTTATCATAACGGCCCGATGGCGCTCTCCAATATATTGCGATCGTTCCAGCAGTTAAAATCTGTTAGCATATTCGAAGTCAAGTGGAGTGATCAACCTGGTCTATCACCCCTCCCAATCCCAACATTGGAGGCCCTCCGCACGGACGAAACAGGTCTACTGCTTCTTGAAGCCCAACCCAAGGATGTGGAGCCAGTACGTCTTAGGGCCCTCGATCTGCGACGATGCAAACCTCGCGCCGACGTCGATGGCGTTTTGAGCACACTAGGCGAATGTCTCGAAACTCTTGTTTTAGAGTTCAAATGGAGTGGGTTTTCTATTCCTTGTCCCAACAAATCTTGAATGTCACCGAACTGATCGATGGCACTATTGGGGGTGGGGGAGAACAGGTCCCGAAGGGGTGAACTTGTCGAACAACAAATCTCTGAAGTCGCTCCATACGCTTCCCTTGATTTCCAGCTTTCACATCTTGGAGAAAACCTTGCAATCTATCCCTCCAAACACTTTACGGGACCTTCACATAGGAGTTTTTGAACAGACGACAAGGTGGGATCCAAAAACACATGTCAACTGGAATATTTTCAGGTCCAAGTTGGACCGTAGCTCGTCGCGCTCGTCCCTCCGTAGACTCTACCTTTACGGACCAAGAGGGCAGGACGAAACCCTTGCAGAAACCGCTCTGCCTGCTTTCGAGGGGTCGAGATATGTTGTTAAGGTCGTGCCAGGACCTTTGAAGCAATGGGCCCGATTCGCGTTATGAAAGCGCCCATATGGTACATAAGTAGTGTGTTTCGTCAATTCGTCCCTGTCCCATCACCACTGCGGACGTTTGGAAAACAGATGAGAGATCACATTGGTCAAAGTTAATAATAAAAAGCACCAGATCTTCTCAATCATTAACCACCTCCACAACATCTTCAACCCACGTCATCTTCTTCCTCTCCGCCTCCAAAACATCCTCCCCTTCCCCTTCTTCCTCCGCCGTGTCAGCAAAACTCTGCTCCACGGCCGGCAACATATACTTCATCTTCCACATATTCCCAATCTTGAAGCTCGCATTGTCAAAGGCGAGCGCGATGACGGGTATTCGCTTGAGTTGGTTGACAGTCGAGGAAGCTTTCATGAACGCGATTATCTTGTCTGTTTGACCACTTCCTCCGGCGACCCCTCCCCCTCCTTCATCAGGCGAAGCAGATTCAAGCGAATCAGTGCCTTCGTCTGATTGATTTGCGTTTTGTTGGTAGCCTTCAGGCTCGTCGTCCGTCATGACGACGTCATCCGCCAACGCCGAAGGTGGTGGCATCTTCGGATAACGAGCAGAGAAATGGGTGAGGAGGATATTCTTCGCTCTCATCCTGCCGATTGTCGTGATTGTTGTAAGAAGCGCGTAGAAGATAAAGCAACGCAAAAGGAAGGGGAAACGAGAATGCATACCTTCTACCAACATCGACGGCTTGCCCGAATGTGCTATGGGCTTTGAGCCTTGCCATTTCCTCCTGATCGTCGGCCATGGTGGCTTCATGAATGAGAAGAGTGGCTCCACGACCTGCTCGTACGAGCGCATCTGTGGGTTGTGTGTCCCCGGAGAAACTGATGTCGTCATGAGGAAGCCGTCGTGAAAGACGAAGAGAGAAAGACGGAGTTGAACGCACACGATGCTCCATTGATCTCCATGCTTGATCACACATCCATAACATTTCGTCCGATGGTGTACACCCACCGTCTCAAAGCTCTCCAGCCCAAGTAACCTACACATGTCCTTCGCATGCCTTACTGACCTACGAAAAATCACTCATTATGAGGAAACGAACACCAGACTGACAAAGCACACCCGGGAGAAAAGCCAACTCACCGATGAGGATCCGTCCACCATTCATTACCGCCCACTTTCCACAACCCTTGAGTAGGGTAGACGCCTTGATTCCTGGTATGCAGGGCTTCAGACATCACAGTGATCACTCCTCCGTCCGTTGTTCTCCTGCCTTGGCTATTACCAATCGCCACTTCCTCCTCCACGTCAAGTCCCAAGTCCTGAATGTCCGACATTTCCCGGAGATACAGATGAACGGCCCGGATGGTGACTAGATATAATGGATCTTTAGGCGGCGGGTTGAGTTTTTTTCGTTGAGCTAGGATATGCGCAACTCCAAGATGGTGATCGGCGTGAACATGAGAGACGAAGAGGATTTTCAGATCGCGAAGCACTTTCCATACTCCACCTTCTGCCGCGGGTGTGGGGGGGTTGGCGGAGGAGGAAGAGGAAGAGGGAGATGACGAACTTCCATCCCAGTTAGGGCCTTTTCCGGGCCCAAATTGACGTACAAGTTGACCCCAAGTGCCCTCTCCCGCGTCCAGCAGAATGTTTCCCCATTCTGGTATCTGAATCAAAGTGGATGATACTAGCATATACACATGAGATGACGTTGATTTGGAGTGAACCTGCTTATCCTTACCGTTTCGGTATTTAGTTGGAAGAGCGCTCCCAGTGCCCAAGGGCAACACGCCGACATTCCAACCTCCTTTCGCCCTTAGCTCCCAGGATGCTTTCTTGTGGCGGTTTATCCACCGTCGAGACTTGTTAAAATGGTCCAACGTTTGTGGTGCAAGCACGAGAGGTGTTAGGGAGGATGCGGCAGGATGGAAGAGATCGTCTGCTGTAACGGCTTGGACAGGAGGAGCCGGGGGACGCATTGACACTTTGGTGCCAGAAGCCATGACGTGGGTGGATGGAGGAAGGTTCGAAACGCCTAAAAACGCACAAATTCGTTAAAAAAGTGGTAAAATGAGATGAAAAGGACATACTGGAAAGGTCTTTCGGAGGGGTCAGCGAGAAATATGGAACGGGGAAGATTTCGGGGTCGAGTTGGTTCAACCGAAGCTGATTGTACGCAGAACTCGTGAAGGTTACGGGGTCAGGACAGTGGGATTTCGATGATATGATATGCTTAACGTCCGTTTCAGTGACTATCATCACACCCAAGCGTCAAAAACAGCTCACATGTGTTTCTGAATGGAATCCGTTCATGAAGGGTGAGTATCTAGGATCTTCCAGCACGCCGTCACCGAGCAGGTGGTAGACCGCCCTGACCGCATACTCCTTCCGATCCGGCTCTTTTTGAGAGCGCATTTGTCCATAGAAAGGGTTATTCTGGAAGGCGAAAAACAACGGGGTAATGTGTTCCGGAGAAGGAACATCCAAGATCAGAACGACCTGTCCAACAACACTGTGAGCTTTCCTCATAGCAAATAGATATAGCTTGGACGAACCCCGGGCGTTTCAGAGTCTCCGATGCAGTCTTCCGGCTTCACCGTTCTAGTTTCCTCCGTACCGTCTTCCAGCTTGACAGTGAACGTCACCAATTCCCCCCTTGTAAGCCTCCCGCGCTCTGGTCCGAAGGGTACCTTGAGTTCCCTGGCTTTTGCAATGTCGAACTTGCCACGAATACGCGGACCGACGACAACATATGCGAAAGCCAGTGGTTGGGGATTATAAAGGGGTATTGGTGGATTAAACTGGGGTAGTTGATAATAATATTGAGATGGGCGGACGGCTTTTAGTTTGTGTGGATGATCAGATTGTTCTTTAGGTTCGAGTGAAGTAACTGTCTTGAGAACCGTCTGTGGCTTGAACGGGTTTCTTGACATAGTTTCTGTTTGCGGTACGAGGGGCGCGTCTGGTTTGGGCATCGAAGGGGTGGCCTCAGAGGTTGAAGGGGCTTGCGAACGGACTTTGACCTCAGATCGTTTTGGTTGGCGCACATTTGAAGCGGGGAACGTGTGGTCAATCATGAGCCGTCTCCACTCTTGAGCAAGAGTCCCTTTCAGCTGACGGGAGTCAAAGTAGGGCTGTTTCATCAAGGCGTCGAGAGAACCGGGGGGTGGTATGTCCGAGCGCGAAGCCCTAGAGATGCTGCTAAATGAAGAACTACGTTTCCGCTTGTGTCCGGCTGCAGGTTCAGGCGATGGTACTGGGATGGGCAGATCTGGGTGGATGGGGATAGAGTAGACAGTGATGTTCTCGTCTTGAAAAACAGGGTCTGGTAGGGTGGAAGTGGGAAGCGGTGATGCCTCTTTAGTGGCAACTGGCATCGAATCTCTTCAAACAAAACGAGTAATTGTCAAAATAAAGGATGATGTGAAGAAAATGACGCGACGGACCTGTAAGTGTACATCCGAGAAGACGCCACAAAGTGCACAAGACCGGGAGGCCCTATGAGGTTTATTTTTGGAATCGTAGTATCAGCAAAGCTCATCATAAGCCCTAGGCCGTGTACATGGGGGTTAGCCTGTGAGAAACGTCGGATGAGAAGGGTAGCGCACCTGGAAGACCACCCGAGCGGTGCGTACCCATCTGAGTGAGAAACACTGATCTCATGCGTTTCCAATTCTGATTGCTTTGCAAAAAAGCACGACCGATACCCCCCCCTGCGTTGAATAAATACTTGGCATTATCGAATGTGACCAGGATTGACGGTTCCGTGTCTGAAGACGCTGTCGTCACGACCGAAGTTGACCAATTCATGGTTCGAAAGGGTCGACGAAATAGTAAGCGCACGAGGACCGCTGCAGCGTTTGAAGAGCTGTAGCATCTAGGAAAGGACCTGTACAGTCCTGCCAGTTTGCGATTTCTGTCAATCGTAAAGTAATTGTCAGTTTCGACTTTTGAGTAACTCGGAAAATGATATTAAAATGAATTATTCTTTGAAGATTATGTAATTAAGCACGTGTTGATCACATACTACAGTCGATCAAGAAATTAGGCAGCGACTTTCAGCCTTGGCAAAGAGCGAGTCCCTTTCCACTATGTCACCGCTTCGTTCATTCCTCATCTTTGGCTTCCTACCAATATTCGCTTGGGCTTACAAACATCACAATCAAATATCAGAGGCAGAATTAACCGCACCATTAGATTCGATATTATGGTTACACATGCTCGTTCAGTTCTCAGTCTGGGTACTCATATTTCCCATCGGCATGGTTCTGGGGTTGACGAGGAGTAAATGGCATGTACCACTTCAGGTCAGTGAATGGTGCTTATTTACCAGCAATAACCTGACGTGAACTCCGCACAGGCAACAGGATTCGCGTTGACCTTTGCGGGATACATCCTCGGCCACTCACACAAGGGGAGGATGTTTCCCCACTCTGTCCATGGAACTTTCGCTTCGATACTATTCTTCCCTATTGCCGCGCAACTTGCACTGGGTGTGTACTTGAAGCTGCACATTCACGAAAAGTCGTTGCGACCGTGGGCAGTCGTCGCTCATGGCGTCGTGGGGAAAGCCTATCCGATCTTGGGTTGGGTTCAAATGGTGTTTGGGGTTGCCACCTGGGGTGGGCTATGTCGCGGGGGTCATTTAGGTACGGATGAGAGTGCACTCGTCATTACTGAAACCAGTTCATCATTTACTTCGACAGGTCAATGCCTGGCGCATTATATTATGGGTATGTTTCCCCTATCAACAACCCCCCTTTCGTGGTAGCTCATCAATGAGACAGGCAGTGGATTCATCGGCTACGCTGTCCTTATGGCCATACTTCTTCTTGTGGGTGAAACGTGGGTCAAGCGAAGCGGGCGCAGTCCGGAATGGTGGGATTCCTGGTGGGTGTTCACTGCTCTCGGTCAAATCACTCCGCTGAGGGGGACATCGTCAAATCATCTAGGGTCATCACACTTTGGGTGCGTGCTTCATCCCGTCTGCGAATGCAACTTGGCTGACATCGAGACGGCAGGGAATTGGTATGGCAAGTTTGAGACCCTTCGTTCAAATTCTGATGGCGCGCAGTAAACACGTTTACCGAACATCGTGGTTCTGGATGGTCTGTCAAGGATATGCAGCATACGTGGGTTCTGTGCCACTGTCACTACGATACCGACTGAAGCTTTTCGTAGTATCCTAGGGGTCTTGTGTGCGTGTCAACATTGCCCTTGGAACCATGCAGCGCTGAAACTTTCCATTGTTAGGGTGGGCGGGGGGAATACTCGGGATTTTCCTTGCACGGAACAATCAGGTAACCTCCGTTTGCATCGCTCATACCCCATGCGTTTGTTGACAGTTGGTGTATTTTTAGCGCAATGTTGTGCCGGGGATTATGTAAGTGAACCCAGCCCTTCATGTATCGGCGGAATTACTAAAGATGCCATCCCGGTTCAGAATCATCCTGACGGGATGGGCAATGTCAGACCACGCTCAAGCGCTCATGCTGTCGACCAAAGTCCACGGCGCGTTTGGATACATGTTAATGCTTGCGGGGCTTGCTCGCATTTTGGAGATTTGTGTGTTCGCCCCGAAATCTGCGTCGGAGAGTGGACAAGCGATTGGAGATAATGATAGCGAACATACCATTACCGGGGGTGTTTATCCCCCACCTTACGCAGCTGCGGGTGCAGGATCGACGTCGGCAGTGGTAGGTGGCGCGAAGGCTTTTAGACATTTACCACCTTTCGTGAGTTCCTTATTCTTGAGACATATCTGGCTTCTTATCGAAGCGCGATTGTAGTTGTTGGTGTCCTCCGGGTGCGTATTCGTTCTCTCCCCCTGTCCTCTTTTTATCTGAAACTTGTGCATTTTCAGTCTGCTGTTCATGTCGGCCACGGATGAAGAGTTGGAGAGCGTCGATTCCATTGGAATGGATCACGTCACATATATCCTGTCTATTTTCAGGTACGGGAACCATTCGGGTATGCGACCTCCCCCTCCTCTTCCGTTTCTCACGACGTGTCTTTCATATACAGTGTTTCGTTCCTCGTCTATGCGTACACGCTCTTCCTAATACACCTGTATACATCCACTGGGCGGAACGCGTTGGCTTCGTCGCCGTTACCTTCGGCATCGAATCGGCAGGGAGTGGAATTGAGCGGAGAGGAGGAGAGTGGTACACAAGCGATTGAACTTGTGTCGCCGAGGGAGATGAGGGCAGCATGGTACAAGAGAGCGCCACGAGGAGTGGGGCAGACACAAAGAGCGGAAGAGGAAAGAGCTTTAACGGGAGTACATGGGATAGGAGATGATGAAGAGGAAGAAGAGGATTGATTCTTGGGGGTGTGCAGGGTGGTTGTTGGGTGAAAAGAAAGGATTGTATATCCCCATACTTTAGATTATTGACATTCTGTTGTTATTGTTGTTGTTGTCATTCCCCCCATGGATAGAGCGTTGTTGTATTTCACCGCATTTAAATTCTGGAGCATTAATCATGAGAGTTGCATCTGCCCGCCACTTGTGATATTGGCCCTGAGACCACGAATCTCGGGCCGAGTTATTTATTTTGGAAGTCGTTGTGCCGAATGAACAAACAAAGCATGGATGGTGAATTCGGCCAGAGGGTTCGAATCACTAAATAACCGGTTTCTCCCTAATTTAATTTCTATCAACAAGAAAGAGTCTCTATACAAAATTTTGAATCAATGCCTATCACATACGCGGCGAGGACTTATGGACGCAAGGCTGCCACATCGAATAGTGTCAACATCAATAATACCAACGCCTCGTCGGAGTTGAAAGCGACTGGGAGCGGAAGCGGGTTGGTGGTGAGGGATGCGGCTGCTGCTGGCTCGTCAAAGCGGAAACAAAGTATGTTGGAGTCAGAGATGGATGGGAGGGATGGGAGAAAGGAGAGGCGCGATGGGGGGGTGGAAAGAGGGGAAAGAGGTTTGGAAGAGGATGGGAAGAGGAAGAAGAGACGGAGGGTTGCTTCGCCCCTTTCTGGAGATGAAGATGAGGCGACGACGTCTGCGGTTGTTCGGATAAAGAGGCGAGCAGATAAGGGGAAGGGTGGTGAAAGGGAAATGGAGAAAGAGGTCGCGCGAGATGAGGGGAAGAAGCAGAAGAAGAGGGAACCTTTCGTGATGCCGAGGCCTGTCGAGGTCGTTATCATCTCCCCAAAGAAGCACAAGCCTGTGGCGCGTGAAGCCGCTACTGTTACTGGTGAGGATCAATCCCATCGGAAAAGGCCATCGACCCCCGTGCGGGGGGAGAGCTCAAAGGCCGACGATTCAACCATATCACACTACGAACGACCGAAAGTTAAAGTGACTTATGGGACCCCAAAGAAGGAGACTCGCGTGTTCAACGAAGATGGAACTCCAGCTAAGGACGTTCGCGACCTTTCAATCTCACCACTTTCGTCTCCTTCCGGTACCCCACGGAAACCAAAAACGATCGCAAGGGATTTGACGAGCTTATTCGAGGCGGCGAAGCCAAAGAGGACGAACTCTCAGCAAATGGAAACCCCTCGAAAGAAGCTGACCCAGAGGATGCTGGCGCGTTCAAAAACGGATACCGCAGTTTCAACCCCGAGCGAACGACTCGAGGCGCCCAAATTCTTGGATCGGACAGCGTCGTTACCCACACTACTACCCTCATTCCCGAGGAAGGCGTCTCCTGCTCTGACGGAAGAGGCAAACGAAGACACCGTAGATCCATTCCCCTCTCTTCCCGTACGCAAACCTACCAATACGAGGACGTACGCTGGGAAGTCACGCTCGTTTCTTGTGGCCCTGCCAGCATCCGAGGTGGCCTCAACGTCAACGTCGAAAGATGGTCTATTCGGACAGCCACAGGGCGAGAATGACGAGAATGACGACTCCAATCGAGAGTCGTACTCTGCTCTTCGATTACGGTGGGGGGTGGACGTCTCCGAAGACGATCCTTATGAACAACCCTCGCCTCTCCCTTCGCCGTCGCGCAAAGTTGCGACTCCCAAAGGAACCCCATCGAAAGGAAAGAAGGGAAAAACTTCTGCCTCTGCACCAATAGGCGTCGCGCCTGAAGCGCTACCTCCTGGGATGATGAACCCGTTGAAAAGTATCACTGAGTTGCGAAGTAAAGGAGAAAGCCGACGGTTCCTGGATGAAGTTGGCTACCTATTCGAAGGCTTGGAAGCCGGAACAGAATCAACTGGGATCCGAAGAGCGAGGTAAACGCGATTTTTATATATTTGAGGGCATACCGCTCATATCCAACTCAAGCGCATTCGAAGTTACTGCGAAGATGTGTGATCCCGAGTTCCTCCGCAAAGCGAAGGCTGCAGATTTTTTCACTCGTGCGTATGAAGTGTTCTTGAAAGCAGGCGCGGGAACTGGGGGAGATCAGGTGAAACAGCACACATTCGTTCTTCTTTCATGCCATTCTGACCCTTCTTTTGATAGATCCTAGATATCCTGTTCGCTTTTTTCGTCGCTCTGGTGGCACGCGACCCTGCTTCCATCCGCGACCTCGCTCAGCGCTCGTTACAGGACTCCCAACCGTCTTCGTCGAGTTTGTCACCAGGATTCGTGGAAACTCTCATCAGGGTGCTGGAGCCTCTTTCTGGGCCAAACCCTTCCAAGGACACGCTGCGGAGTGTGAGCGACCTTGAAAGGAATACGAAAGACCCCAAGGCGTCAGCCGAGGGTGAAAGGCAACTCAAACGTGCAGGGATTGGGAAGAAAGAACGGGCGTTGGTGCGTTTCCGCCAGTCCTTTACTGTGGTTGTTTGTTGACTGATTGAGGCCAGCTGTCGAGTATTCACTCTACTATAGTCAAGAAGTCCCGACTTTTCCCACCCGAGACCTCGGTAAGCTGATCACGAAATATCGTTGAACCGTGCTAACATCTTGATTTCATTTAGTTGACGCTTCCTTTACTCATCACCCACGCCCTCATCGCGCTTCCCGAAACCATCATCCCTTCAAAGATTCTGCCTCCACTCCTCCGATCTCTGAAAACAGAACTTGGGTCTGCTGAGGGTGTTCCCAGTCATATCCTGGACCACGAAGTGCCACTGGCAAGCGTGTATGCGCATCTTACACTTCTTGACGGCTACCTTCTGGGACAATGGGGCGCAAGCTCCAGGACAGACTCGATCACCGAAACAGCCGAATACATCCAAGCGCTCGGTAACGCCCGTTCGTCTTGGTTACTGGATGCGCTCTTTCCAGTCGCGTTACGTGCCGAACTTTTATTGCGAAAAGACGACGCGGATGCGGACGAGGACATGACCTCTCAAGCGATCAAATGCTTGGAGATCGTGTTGCGCGTCCTGGTCACCTTGACTCATAAAGACGCCGAATGGTCCAACACTGTATTGTCCGACTCGAAAGTGCTAGGCATGTTGGGAAGGCTCATCGCGAACGGTACAAACGGCTTTCTTAGTCAGCCCGCCACCAACAAGGGTGAAAAATATGTCAACTCGGATGGTGTAGCAGAAGCGGACAACCATACTCTAGATCGTCTTTACCTCGCGCTAGGATTACTCACGAATCTCATTCAAGCGGGTAAAGGCCCAAGAGCCTTCCTACAAGGAACATGTACGTTTGATGACGAATCTCCGTCACATCATGGCATTTACGTCTTCTATAGCTCTGGATGTTTCTTGCTCGCTCACACGACTGGATTGTGCTTTCAAATGTGTTTGCCCTAATCGCATCAACATCCTCGAAATCTTGCTTCGGCTTTATACCCAGCAGCTCCAGAAGCGCGCCGAAGGTACACCCTCCCAAGAAGAGAACGCAGATAGGCTGTTATTATGTGGCCATCTGGCGATCCTCTTCGGCCTCCTGATGCGCGGCCCACCACTAGATAAAGAGTTCGCTGACCGTATGCTATCGTCGCGGTCAAAGGGGAATAAAAGAGGCCGCCTTCAAGATCTTATCGAGGATGCCCAACGTTTTGCAGATTTTCTGGAGGCTACGAGTGGCAAGAGTAGCGACCGTGAAGATAGCAGCGTCGCTCGGTCTATCGTCTCGTTTCTACAAGGAATGGCCATCCTATAGCTAGCTAGACAGCGTCTGTTACGCAGACAATGGAACTTTTTTGTAACATGCCATTACCAGGCTTCAGAACTTCGCCCAGTTGGCCACCAACGCGCTCCCCAAGATGTATGTAAAAGTGATGATGTCGTTCGCTCCAAGACTGATAAAACTTCATCCTCCAGGTGCTTTCGAGGACACAACGTTTCGACTCAACAACTCAATAACAAAGCTTGAACTTGAAGCCAAATTCAAATCTCTCAAACTTCACAATTTTGCGGGACCAGAAAAGGGTTTATCCAGAGACTAATACAGATCAAATGGTACTTTAGTAGCCTTTGCCGTATCCTCCGTAACCTTTGCCGTATCCTCCACCCTTTCCGTAGCCTCCACCGTAGCCTCCGCCGTATCCTCCGTACTTGCCGCCTTTAGCATAGGCCTCTTCCTCCTCACGGGCGTTGTCCTCCTCGTGGTAGCGTTCGTCTTTCTCTTCGGCCTTGTCATCCTCCTTCTTGGCGCGGTGCTCATCGAATTTCTCGCGTTCATCTTCGCGGTGTTCATCGTCTTCCTTGAATTCGGCCTTCTTGTCCTTCTTGTAGTCGTCCTTCTTGTA